>JBAJNP010008626.1:0-19841 GCA_036877545.1 Yasuhikotakia modesta
CCGTCTCACGCGTGTGTTTGTTAAAGCGTTTATACACACACCGTCTCACGCGTGTGTTTGTTAAAGCGTTTATACACACACCGTCTCACGCGTGTGTTTGTTAAAGCGTTTATACACACACCGTCTCACGCGTGTGTTCACGCAGCAGGTAAAGCGTATACACACACCCTCACGGGATAGAGAACCCAAGTTTAAATGTAAAGCAGAAGATGTTATTTGAAGTCTTTCTGCCATCTAGTGGCAAAGAATGTGATCTTGTGCATGTGATTGTGTTTTATTGAGAGGAGGAGATAACATGGAATGTACATTAAATGACATCAAACTTAAAACAAATGCTATAAAAGTCTTAAGATGCAGGTCTACAGCATACAGTAAACTACAATATGTTTGGTGTGGATATGTTGTTTGAACTAATAAATAAATGAACAAATAAAAATAAAATCAAGAAAATAAAGTGTCAATTTTTTTCAGGTATGGAAACATATAGTGGAAATTCTGCCTTTAACCAATTAAGGTGAGGAACACAGACCAATGAGCAGCACTGCTATATGGGTTGGGTGCTCCTCAAAGTACTGCAGCTCACTAACCAGCAGCCAAAACAAGTAAGTGAACACTAAAATTAACCCGTGGAATTTAGTATCAAACTACTGTAATGTCAACGTGACTCTTTTCAAACCAGTTTAAACACTCCAGAAAACTCGCACCAGTGCCTAAACCAAATGATCACGTCCAATCCAGTCGGACCAATCGAGCAAGTAATAGCAGTGCAACCACTCATGCAAGTATGTGCTTCACAAAGTCAACTCTTCATTTTAGGAATTCCTGGATAACATGTATGATGCTGATTGTTGCATTTAAACATTTTTAAATATGTACAAAAAAGGAGAAATGGTGTCAGTAGCACTTTTAGCTGTTTACGCATGACTGACTTCCCTTTCAATTCCTGTAAACGTCCTCCTACAGAATCTAATCTGCTTATTTGTACCACAACTTACACAGCACATGATTTTCCCTCTTACTGAACACAACAGGAGATACAGACGTTAATGATGAACGTCATTATACATTACAAACACCATCTTTGTTACAAATGAGATGGGAGAGTGACCCTCTCCAGCCTATCCAAATATCACACATTTGTAGCACACAAAAGGGGATTCTGAGGGGCTGAAGTGGAAAATGCAGTAAAAGGGTGTATCGATGCACAACAGGTGGGCATTGCCTAAACTCTCCCTGACCCCCACCCTCTGAAGAAGGCTTTACTTCACCTTCCTCTCTCACTTCCTGTCACATGTTGAGTTTGCTAACTTTCTGTGCTGAAGCAACTGTGATGTGTTTCAGGAAACCAGAATCCTCTCATATCCACCCGTGACAGTTGTACGTTCTAGGGCGCGACATTTCAACAACTGCAAGTAAGGACAACATTTTTTGATGTGTGACTTTTTGCACATGGAAAATAATATTGTATTATTATTGCTGTATACTCCTCAGTATCTGTTATAGTTTTTTCCCGTATGTGCTCCATAGCTTTTAAAAACAGTAACATTTACATACATATATACATATATGAGAAAAAATGTATTATGTAGCTTGTACATATTTGCATCTCATGTTTATTAAAGTTTTGTTTGTGGTGTTGAAAGTAATTTCTAGGGGCTCTTAAATATAAAAATATAACAAGAACTGCATAAGTAAATCACACACAGTTTTAAACACATTCTGGTGCTTTCACACACTTAATGAAAGTATTGACTAAATTCTGAGTAAACATTAACAATGAAGACAAAGTAATGATTGTGTTTCTGTCGTAACAGATTAGGTTTGGGGGTGCAGCACAGTTTCCATGAATCAGGAACTACTTAGTGCAAAACATTTTTACATTTTTTATTGTACATAACAAGAAAAGCTTTTGATACCCCACTCGATATAAAGATGACAAAACATACATTTTTATGTGAGCTTTTCCACTTTAAGTGCAAAGAAGAAGTGTCACAATTTTTAAACGAACCACAAAACTGGCAACTTCCTGTGAGTAAAAGTGGTGGATTTTGCTGTATAGACACAGATGTGTAAATTTAGCTGTGTGGGAAACAAGCTGTCTATATATATGACGATTTTTCGTTTGGTGATTAGTGGTGACGTTCAGACCATCTATGGCCAGCCTCTGAGATGTATCATCTACACTGACTGCTGCTAAAAACACCTCATCTGCTGCTGTGTTTAAAGTTGACACATTTTCATGTGCAACGCCTTGCACAGCTGTTGCAAAACTGCACAGACACGCTGCAGCACATAACATTTAAAGTTCATTAGCAAACAGCTAGCAACAGCAACTTTTTCTGAGGTGTAGAAACTAATTGTGGTTGTTTGTAATGTTAAAATGAAACAATAAGAATTCTGTTTGTTTTTAGACAATGCTGCAGTTGGTTTGGCTCAGAGGGTATCTCCTGCTGCTGCTTGGAAGACATGGTTGGTATATTTCATATTCCCTAAGAGTTAAAACTTTGTTTTCAAAATGACATCTAGGTCTTAGCCGAAAGACTGTGGTTCTTTTCCAAATCCTTTCATTACACAATCAGAAACAGATTTCAGCAGTGTTTGGTGTTACTGCTGACGTAACACCACTGGTGAGCTTAAATATATGTAACGGCTAAAGGACACTTTCATTGCAGCCTTACATGTGGTGAAAAGAAGGTGTTAGGAGTTAGTAAGATACATCAGTCATTGTGGCAGGATGGAAATGCAAATGAAACAGATGATTAATTATGGAAGCATTATACCTTATAGCTTTCACTCAGGAGCAATGCTTCAAAGCTTCCGTAAACTCATGTGGAGACTGCATCAAATCTGGACCTGGTTGTGCCTGGTGTAAAGATGTGGTAAGCAACTTATTTACCTGCAAACAGCTGTGTGTAACAATACCTCATGCTAATATGGTGTCATTAAAAGCTACTTAAACTGAACAACTGAACAAACTGTTTCAACTGAACAAAATCAGTTATTGAGCAAATACATAACGGACCTATACTTAACAAATACAAACTGATGTAATTGACAGTAGTTGTGCTCTACTGGTTAAGGAGTTGGGCTTGTAATCAGTAGGTTGCTGGTTTGATTCCAGCACCGGCCGGTAGCAACTGAAGTGCCTTTGAGCAAGACACCCCCTTGAGCAAGCCCCGATTGCTCTCTGGGTGCTGCAGGGATAGCTGCCCACTGCTCTGTGTGTGTGTTCATGACCTGTACTGTGTGACTCCTCACTGGTGATGGTTAAATGCAGAGGTCAAATTTTGGTTATGGATAACTAACTGACAAATGCATGTCACTTCCACTATTTTCACCACAGAACTACACCAAATCTGGACAGCAGGAAGCGGTTCGCTGCGATACTGTCACTGTGCTTAGGAGCAAAGGATGCCCATCTGAACACATCATAAACCCACAGAATGATTTAAAGAAAATCATAAACAAGCCCCTGACAGCCGGCTCCAATCCAGTCCAAATCCAACCACAGCAAATAGAGCTGAATCTGAGACCAGGTATGTTCGGTTCTTCTGTACAGTCACTGATTTGTTCTCTGGTCCCTGTCCTTAAGAACACAAGCTGTTGTTTTCTCAGGGAAAGCTCACACGTTTGAAGTGGATTTCCAAAGGGCACAGTACCCTGTGGATCTGTACTACCTCATGGATCTCTCCTACTCTATGAAAGACGACTTGGAGAACGTCAAAAAGCTTGGAAAAGATTTACTCGATAAACTTAAAAAAATTAATGGCAACGCCAGAATAGGTGAGACCATTTAAATGGGCTGGTTATAAGGAGCCATGATAAAGTCTCTGCTTTCAAACTAAATGAATGTTGACAAATTTCAACCATCTTCCTGCGTTTATATCTTGAGACAGTAACTCCATATTTGCAGGTTTTGGTTCATTTGTGGACAAGACTTTGCTTCCGTTCACGGAGACCAATGAACTGAAGCTCCAAAGACCTTGTCTAGATAAAAACGAGCCGTGTCAGCCCGCGTTTGGCTTTCAGCACGTCCTGTCTCTGACCGCTGACGGAGAAAAGTTCAAGGATATGGTGGCCAAGCAGCACATATCTGGAAATCTGGACCCTCCAGAAGGGAGTTTGGATGCCATCATGCAAGCTGCAGTCTGTGTGGTGGGACTGAGTTCTGCTCCCTCAGCCCAGCACCTCTCAACATCCTCTACACCAATCATTTCAAGAGAATGAAACGCTTAAAGGAACATTAGTATTGCTTTTCCTCCAGCTGTGCTCTAGAAACTCCTAATTATATCACAATTCTCAGACAGTCAGAAAGTCAAGGGGTGACACAACCATTTAATGTTCTGTTCATCTTGTTTATGTTAGAGTTAGTTAAGTTACAGTTAGTTAATAAAGGCACCATACGTTGAAAGTGTCCCTCAAATGTTCTAATGGACCTGTTCCAGGCATGATGTGAGTAAATGCATTTCTTACACACAGAACGAGATAGGCTGGGGTAACAGCACCCGTCTGCTGGTATTGGCCACTGACGACGGCTTCCACATGGCAGGGGATGGAAAACTGGCCGCCATTCTGGAACCAAACAGAGAAACTTGTCAACTATTCAACAACAAGTACACCATGAGCAACCACTGGGTATGATTTATATATGAAGCACGATGTAACAGATCTAAAGTCTAAAGCCTTTAATTTAATAAACCAACCCATTCAGATTCAGCTGTCAACTGCACACTTCACAAGTGTTAAAAATAAGTGCAAGATCTGTTTCAGTCCCGTTGTAATCATGTTGAAAATGTGTTTTAGGATTACCCATCTGTTGGGCAGATAGCTCGGAAACTGGAGCAGCAAAATATACAACCAATTTTTGCAGTCACCAGGAGAATGGAGGCCGTGTACAGGGTGAGTTAAAAATGTCCAATGTCCAAATGTTTCATCTGCTTATTTTATATTTCTGTGTATTTTTGTGTTTTTAATGCATTGATTTGAAACCAGTTTGAAATGATTTGATGTTAGTGTCACAGAAATAACATTTTTAACACGTAGTCTGCATGTTTTTGTTACTAACAGCAGCAGTAGTGTGTTAGCAGCTGAACATTGTTATTATGACGTCTACTGGAAACGGTCTTGACCAGTTTTACTTTTAAATAGGAGCTTAGTAAACTGATTCCCAAGTCTGCTGTTGGAGTGCTTTCTGAAGACTCCAACAATGTCATCAAACTGATTGTGGATGCATACAACGTAAGCACATTCCCCTGAAATTACATGTTGTCACTGTGGTCAAACCTTTTTAATAGCTGACAACATCAAAACAACAAACATTTTAAAGTGGTATAAGTGAACGATCACAGTTGTGTCACTGTTGTGCTGAAACAGAGCTTAACCTCAGAGGTGATCATGGCTCATGATTCTCTCCCAAACCACATGACTGTCAAATACACCTCAGACTGCGCGGGGGGAGACAAGCCCAGTGACAGAGGGAAATGTGACAATGTGGCTATTGGACAAAAGGTTAGATCAGACACCACCAACAATTTAAAGCAGAATAACTGAAACGTGGGCAGACTGATTCTTACTGGTCTCTTTACAGGTGACTTTTAAAGTGACGGTGACAGCAGACAGATGTATTCAAAATCAGACAATCTTCATTGGGCCGTTGGGCTTCAACGAAAAACTAAAAGTGAATGTTTGGACTCGTTGCGAGTGTGAATGCGATGATAAAAATGAAGCTGATCCTCACTGCAAGCGGCAGGGCAAAGTGGTCTGTGGCGGCTGCAAGTAAGAGACGATGATCATTTAAAGACAAACATCATCATGTCGATGTCCTGAGATCGTTTTGTAGCACACCATCACTCATTTCTAACGTCCTCGTATTCTCCCACATCCACAGGTGCTTTTCTGGCTACATAGGGCAGCACTGTGAGTGCACAGTGGGGAAGAAAGATGAGGCCTCGCTAAGAGCTCAGTGCAGGAAAGACAACGGAACAGAGTGTGAGGGGAAAGGAGATTGTGTATGCGGCCGCTGCCAGTGTCACCTCACAGAGACCGGCAACAACTACTACGGTGAATTCTGTGAATGTGACGACGAGCACTGCGAAAAATTTGAAAATAAACAGTGTGCAGGTAATTTACAAGAAGTGTTTGTATTGAAAAGAATAGTTTACTCAAACCTGAAGAAATGCTTCCATCATTTAATCACCAAACCCTCGTGTCTGTTTGTTCTGAGGAACACAAAGGAGGAATACATTTCCCTTTTTGGGTGAACTCTGTTTAATGACTTTGTTTCAGGTGTTTTATAATAAGAACATTTTAAAGCTGATTATTAGTTGCACAAATAACTGGATTTTAACATATGTAGTGCTGACTGTTGTCCCGTACGATTAGAGTGTGGAATGGTGATCTGTGTTTCAGGTTGTCTCTTGTGTTTTGGGTATTCAACAGGTCATGGGAAATGCAAATGTGGTAAATGTAACTGTGATGAAGGCTACGAAGGAGCCGCGTGTCAGTGTGCAAAATCTGACGAGGCCTGTAAAAAAGAAGGAAGTGTGTGTTATGGTCGAGGTTCATGTGTCTGTAACCAGTGTGAGTGTACGAGGGGATACAAAAAGCCCTACTGCAAAACATGTCCAACATGCCAGCTGCCTTGTCAACAGTCAGGGTAAGAAAATCTCCCATCACTAAGAGATACAATCATAATGCAGCGTTACTGACATACATCTACTGACACGCTGATTACAACATTCAAATGAGAGGGAACTCTCACTGGCAGAGTAATCCTGTGAGGCACTTTAAAATACTCAATAAGGGCGTTTCTTTTGCATAACAGAACTGCGGCTCTATCCAGCTAGTACATTATTTCTGGTTATGGCAGTATTTCCTGAACAAACGGCTCAGTAGTAGCTACAGGCCTGAACTGAGGAGCACCGGAAGGATCCTACATTTATTTGGGTACATAGGATGGCCTGAAAATGTGTCCCAGTCCAGCCCTGAGTAGCTATAAACTGATGACCCGTCAGGTCAGAGTAAAATGAAAGTGAAACTGCATATGTGTGTGTTCACTACAAGTTTAACCTCCAGGCCCTGCTGTATTTCAGGAGCTGTGTTGAATGTTTGGCCTTCGATACCGGTCCGTTTGAAAAGAACTGCACATTGGCCTGCAGCAATTTTACAGTCAGTCGATCTGAAAAGCTGATCAAGAGGGACTGTCGGGTCAAAGATCATGAGGGCTGCTGGATGTTCTTCACAATGACTGAGCAGAACGGATTTGATAAATACATTGTTAATGTCCTAGAAACCAGAGGTATTGATCCACAGTGAAGAAACTTTGGTACAAACACTGAAATGTGTTCTGGTGTCTTGGATTTGTAAGAGGTTCCTGAATTTCATCCCTAATGTTTCTTTTAACAGAGTGTCCGGAGGGACCGAACGTTGCGGCCATCGTGGGCGGGTCTCTGGCAGCGGTGGCTCTGATTGGTCTGCTGATCCTCCTCATCATCAAGGCTGTCATGTATTTCAGTGACCTCAGAGAATGGAGGAGATTCGAAAAAGACAGAAAACTTGAAAAATTATCTGTAAGTTCTGTTTTTACTATATATAAAATACACATTTAATACTTAATTCAATCTCTTTCTGTTATTAGAAACACAGTCACTCTTCAGATTGTTATACTCAAGTTTGAATCACTTGCCTGAAATGTTTCTTATGATCTTAAAAGTATTTCGGTCTAATTGTTTCAAATTAAATTGTTTCAAAACATTCAATTGTTTTGAAGACATTATTATAATTATACTTTAAATAAGTCGAAAACAGTCTAAAATAATTTTGAAATTGTTGACTTGAAATGAATAATGACAAAACAGCCAATAAGAGCCTGGGACATTTCATTACCCTTTAAATCATGACAGGGTGAGGCTTCATGAAACTAGATGGCTGTTGCTGGTAAAAACTTTCAGTTTAAATACTTTTTTTAATATAACAGATTGTGTTTTTCTTTTCTCACACAGGGAACCAATCCATTATTTCAGAACGCAACCACCACTGTTCAAAACCCGACATTCTCTGGAGATTCTTAAGCAAACTTTGAGGAAGTGCTGGCGAAGTCACAGTGGGAAAACATGTTTTTTTTTTTACAAAATAGCTTTAACTTAAAACAAGGTTATCTTAGTTTCCGTATGTAAAACATGATTCAAGCACACATTTTGTTTTATCAGTGGAATTACTGATACATGCAGTACAAACATCTGATGTTTCTTTGTAAACACTCATTCATGCCTGTGTTTGCTGTTCTTATGCTGGACATAAAATGACTTAAAATATGAACAGCCAAGCTTTGCATTGTTTCCTGTTTATTGGTCCTTCATTGGTTCCAGCTGATATGAGTGTTGTAGAACATCCCTGTAAAATGTATTAAATATAAATAAAGCTATTATAGCTTTTATTTGAACCTTTTTGCATTGTTATTTGTGTATGCAGAAAAAAGTCCATATCCAATCTTAAACAAATTTAAGTGAATTTAAATGAGCATTAAACACTTTAATCAATAGTGAAAAGACAGAAGATTGTGGGAAATCATAAGATGCAAAGGATGTATCTGCTGCCCTCAAAAACCAAGCGGATGCTCCCTGTGAAGGCAGCATTTTTCAGATTTAGAACACAACCAAGAGGAGAGTTTAGGGCCAAGCCTCCACTGAGGCCGATCACACACTGCAGCACATTCACAAAAGCAGAATCACTGAGCTGAACTAACAGTGTTAATATGTGACCTGGATTATATAAGAGTCTGACGCTGCTCTCTAACGTGACGGTGCGCAGAAGAGGGCGTGGCCACAATCTGAAGACTGAAGTTCACCTACAAACAATCAGGAGGTAAGAATCGAAGATAGGAAGACGGAATATTAAATATTTAGCTACTAAGGAAAAACTCAAGGCCAAAAGAAGGTAGGTACTGTTTCCTGTTGATGCACTGAGGTCCAATCGTAACTGCTTGGAACAATGAATAAATGCAGAACAATGAACAAATGCAGAGCCTTTTGTAATGCAAAGTTCATATGTCATGCGAGCTTCTGTGGGGCAGTTTTCTGGTGGAATGTGTGTCGGGGGTCTTAGGAGAGGGACGGGGTCTTAATGAACAGATCCAAAGCAATTTTGTTCATCAATGTGCGCTGCCTTCCAAACACCTTCATAAACCACGTCATTCACAAACGCTCCACTGACTGTACTAACTGTTCAGGAGCTTTACTGTACATCTAACCAATAATCACAACCCACTTTTGATGGTCTGGTTAACTCTGGTTGTTGCTGTCTGGGTGTTTTGTAACCTGCTAACCCTGCAGGACCGAGTGTGTCGCTGCTCCAGAGAGATTCTGATGGACATACTGAGCCCAGTTCCACGACTGCAGATCATTCCTGTAACTACATCATAACAGGATCTGATTACCATCACACACTGAACATCATTCAGTAACTATGTACGCTGGTTTTGAACAGACTTTGGAGTTGTACATGAGCGAGATGTATCACACAACCACTCCCAGTCAAAAGTTTAATCACACCTACTGGTTTATTTATAGCACACTATTGTTCACACTTTAGTATACTAGTATTTACAATGATGATACGCACAAACAGAAGCCTGGGACTTATAGAGTGATTTAAAACATTAAAGTTTTCTTTGTAAAAACACATATACAATAATACATTCAGTATTTGAGGATAAGCTTTTATATCAAATAAAAAAAATTAAAAAATATATTTTATAAAACTTAAAAAAGGAAGTTAGTCTTGTGACTGCTAATTGGTTGTGTAATACCACAGAGGTTAAAGAGTTAATCAGTAACACACTGCAGTCAGGACTGTAGTGTGTCTAACTTTCTATGGGTTTTAACAGGGTCATATGGCTAAAAATGGATTTTACCTGGAATTTACACCACAGTTTAACCCAGGCAATGTTAGCAGACTGACCCAAAGCTGTTTCAACTTTTATAAAGAGACACAAACATCTAGTTGATGAGCAGAAGTTGATGCAGCAACAGTGGATATTACATCAGGTTTAGAGTCACTAATGCTTCAGTGCGTTTTGTTGCCGAGCAGGAGACAGAAGAAAAGTTAAAGCAATTTCAGGAAATTGTGGTTTATTGTTGTTTTACAGGCCTGGAAAAATGAAAAATATCAAACCAAAATCCAGCATCACAAGACAGGTCATGTTTTTGCAAATCCTCAGGTCTGGGAGTCATGTATCAGTGCAGAGGGCTGGTGGTCAGTGCTGTACATGTCAAAATAAAAGTCATTAGGAAGAGCGGCAGATGGGCTGAGGGAGAGGTAAACAACTACATTTGTCTTGCTCTGATGCTCAGAGAGGTGAACTGTGGAGGGGGCGAGATGTGACTAATGTAAAACAGAGGTGACACACCTGTACGCTTATCACCTGCTCAGGCCATATAAGGCTCTGAGTGATTGAATACAGAGGGAGATAAAAGTACAAGGGTTGCAGAGCAGAGAGAAGAGAGTTCAGACTCCAGCACCATCATCCGCTTTCTGCCCTGATTCTCCACTGGCAGGTGAGTGAAGCTCGTTCTCTCTGTTCTTCACAGACGGTGGATGTTTCCCTGAAGCAGCGCAACACGCTCATTAAACGACGGCTGTAATCTAGAATAACCACCACTGGCATACTTCAAATCTTTCATATTACCTAGTAGTTATGAATGCTTTAGTTTTCAATCATATTTACTATTATACAGTTGAAGTATCTGACACAAAATAATGACAAAGTGTGGCTGTTAAAAACTGAAAATACGATTGCAATTGCAAAGATTAAAAATGCTGCTTCTAAATGTTTAAACTTTAAACTCAAGGATAATGGTTCCTGCACTAACAAAGTTGGTTTAGTGTTTAAGTCTGACTGCGTGCTGGTCTGTCGTTCATTTTGAAAGGTCATACCAAATAAAAAATCCAAATAATAAAAAGGTTTCAATAAAGCATTTATGGTCAAACGTTCTAAGAACGTTCCCTGTTAAGAATGATCAACAGTACCTCCTCTATTCATATTTTGCTTTGCTATTTAGATAAAAAATCAAATATTGATTTTTATTTGATTTTAGCCTATAATACATCTGACGTTTTGAGGGTAAATTTTCTGTTGAAATCTGAATGTTGGGCTGGAGTTGATGAACAGTAAAGCAGTTTACAGGAAGAGTTTTACTCAAGGTTATAAAAGGCAGAGATAGAGAGAGTAAACTGTCAGGCCTGATCAAACACAAAACTCATTCGTTTTCCTGCTTGTTCTGACACGCAGCGTTTAAAAGAACAGGAGGGCAGATAATTCACAACACTGTGGACCCTGGAGTGAAGCAGTTAAGACATTATCACTCTAATAATGTAACTTAACATTTTGTTAGGAAACATAAACCTTTGAACCGGGTGAAGGGATTGTGATTGGTGACAATCTGCTCTCGCTGCAGAGATATCAGCACTAATAAAAACAATGGTCCAATCACACACGAGAGATCGGGTCATGCCTGTAATCACACCATATCAACATCTATCCCGCAGGTATTGCTGACATAAAAGACAGTGATAAGAAAAGCTCATAAACGGGCACAGAGAGGAATCTGTCAGGCCGTGTCTTTAAATGCATGTATTTGATGTGGATGTATGTATGAATAATGTACAGTCAGTCTGTTAATATGAAGAAACCTGCTAAATAAGCTCAGAGCAGATGATCAGAACGTAAAATATTATATGGCTACTTGCCAATAAAAACTAAATAGATTAGATCTAAAGTTAAACAGTGCTACATCACAGGACACCTTATTTTCATTAAGTGTAGTTATTTAAACAACACAAAACACACCGCAGGTGCATCTTAATGAATGAATGAAATGAAGTAATAAATCAGCATATTGTGTATTGTGGTATACACCTGATTAAAATCTACTGACTAACACACATTAACACTGTTTTAAGTAAGAGTTTATGAGAGCTCTGAGATAATCTCACAGCCAGAGAAACTTCCTGCCACATTTACTAACACACCACAGCTCACAAGATCAGTGTCTTCAGCTGCGAGCGCTCCTGTCTCAAGCTAATAACTCTAGCAAACAATGCTTCACGTCTCAGCAGTCAAAGCACAGACAATAAGACACAGACACACTAAAAGTCTGTTACTGTATGTCAGACTAAAGTTATGCTAATACTTCTATCCAAAGCAGTTTACAGGGCATTCAAAATGTAATTTCCCTGGGAATAAAACCCATGACTTTGATGTTGCAAGCACAATGTTACGGATCAATTATTTTCATCTTTACAACAGCTCATCAATCTTCTTGTTGAAGGCAACATTTGAAGCTATAAATATGTTCCCACTGAGTGAAGCAGGCGTTTGTGGTGCATGTTCACGCCCTGACACTGTTTTTGAGAACTGTGTTAGATGCTCTATCTCACCAGTCATTTGCATCAGATAGCGTATATGTGGCTTTTACTTCCTTTCCCATGTGTTTCTTTCTTTCTCTGTCATCATAAGTTCAGTTGCTGTGTTGCATTTGCGTTTACTGACGTTTAAACTCAGCCGTGCTCTGAATGCCACTCAACAAGCCTAAAAGCAAAGGAATCAAACAAGCATTTATATATTAAACCAACAGCAACGTTATCTAACCAACCCGCATGTCTTTCCAGTTCATAGTAACAAATAAATCTATCTACCATCGGATCATAGTACTTAGATGGCTTGTGGGTTTTATCACATTTTGTGCATTGGAACTCAGTTGTTCAGTCACACCCAACATGAGTTGCAGACACCCTTTAATGAGGAACTGATACAGACTGTGAGGTTCTTGGACATGATTTAACCTTTCAGTGGGAGTAACTCTACAATTGTTTTGCTCCTCCAGCTATTTCCCAAAGACTGAAGCTGGCATAATGCCACAGGACCAGGTAAAGACAGATGTTCCAAAAGTCCTCAATAAAAGCACCCCAGGACTTCAGATATGGAGAGTGGAGGTATTAGGGGGCAACAATAAACATCACAGCAGTTCATTTAACTTAAGCAAAACTCTAACCTGTGTTTGATCATTGCTCAGAACATGGAACTGGTAGCCTGCCCACCTAAAACATATGGACACTTTTATGAGGGAGACAGCTACTTAATCCTCTACGTAAGTTACGTTTGAATGCCTGGTCATATGAAATACAACAGTAAAGATGATAATGCTGAAACATCTCACTTTCAGACCCACAAGACCAGCAATCACTTCTCCTATGACATCCATTATTGGCTGGGCAAATGCACCTCTCAGGACGAACAGGGGGCAGCAGCAATATACACCACCCAGATGGATGCCCACCTGGGCGGAGTCGCTGTTCAGCATCGTGAGACGCAGGGCCACGAGAGTGAAGCTTTTAAAGGCTATTTCAAAGAGGGCATCATGTAGGTTCAGCTGCTACACTAGAGGACACTCATTTCCATTACATGTAAAAATGTGTTCTACTGTTAAAATGTCCAGACAATATTGCTTTGTTACAAGAACATTATTTAAGCAATTTTTAATTGTGTAATGTTTTTAAAACATTCTGTCAAATACTTAAAAATATTTTTTTTAGGAAATAGTACCATGCTGTTTAAATGTAACACTGCATGACACAGATATTTAATTTAATCTGTAATGAAATAAATCTTTAAACAAGAATGGGAATCAGCACCAAACTCAGAAGTTAAAATCTGAACAAAACTGTACATTTATATTAGGACATATAGTATTTATGCTCTTCATTTGTGCCACACTGGTGTATAAATGACAATCTCATTCTCTCAGCCACATCCCATAGTCACACAGCAGGAAGCACATGAGCTCATGACGCCTCTGTTCTTGGTCATGAGTAAAAAACTTTGAGGAAGTGTAGAGGGTGTGAGATGAGGTGTGTTATTGTGTCATCACCACAATGGCCACCATCATTCACCATCTCCTGAATGCTGATATTGTATTTCAGATACAAGAAGGGCGGAGTGGCCTCTGGCATGAAGCAGGTGGAGACCAACACATACAACATCCGCAGACTGCTGCATGTGAAGGGCAAGAAACATGTGGTTGCAGGAGAGGTTAGAATGACACCCCACTAAACACCAACCAAACACCAGCACTAGTGCAACTTTTTCAACTCCAAAGAAACGTAATATGACTTAAAGACAGACAAGAACTGCTGTAAATCTTAAATAATGATTTCAAAATATTGACGCTTACACATACGCAATCTTCTGACCCAACCAAACATTTCTGGCTACACTCTTGAACTGTAGGCCAGACCAATGACACGGGTCCAGCACAGAAGTTTAAACTAATACGCTGAGTTTAAGTGAAGGTGTGACTGAAGACTGTATGATGCTCTGTGTCCAGGTAGAAATGAGCTGGAACAGCTTCAATAAAGGCGACGTGTTTCTGCTGGATTTGGGAAGCCTGATTATTCAGTGGAACGGACCCAAGAGCAACCGTATGGAGAAGTTAAAGGTAAACTGTGGAAAATAACACAACACAATTACAACACGTATTTATAAAGGAAATACATTTAAGAGTGTCTCTGACACTCTTAAATCTTCCGTTCTAGGCAATGAATCTAGCTAAAGACATTCGTGACAGAGAGAGGGGCGGTCGAGCACAAGTGACTGTGGTGGAGGGAGACGATGAGAAGTCTTCAGAGGAAGCCATGAAACTGATGAAACAGGCTCTTGGAGAGAGAAAAGAGATCAAAGATGCCATTGTGGATGAGATTGTGGATGAGAAACTTAAGAGTGCCATCAAACTCTTCCAGTAAGTTGAAGACTATTTAAAAACTCATGGATAGAAAAATGACATTTCTGTTTTAACCCCCAACAAGTCCTCCAACCTAAACCAGCATCTCATGTGCAAAGTATTTCAGATGCTCAGGGAAACCTGGTAGTGCAGGAGGTGGCAGTGAAACCCCTCACACAGGAGCTACTGAAGTCTGAGGTGAGACCCCTCGTGTCTTTAGTTGCTGATTGTGTCACATTTAGGCCTGCAGTCAAATGCTTTCGCTTGTAATAGGCCAAATATAACTAACTGTCAACCACAGTGTAGAAGTCACAACAATAAAAATGATGACGTGAAACTACTTACTTCTGTAATGAATCAAAACCAATAAAAGAAAATAGAGGGCAGCACATTTTAAATCAAGAGTGAGTTTAGAAACAGAAACAAAGACAGATGGTCGTCTCAAAAGGAAAGAGGGTTTGATGATGTCAGCTACACACTTCAGAGACAGATGATGTTATTCCAAAAACACACAAAAGCAAACAGACATGAAATCCTAAAACCTTCTCAACATGTTCTGTGTAAAAAAGGCGCGTGTGAACAATAACATGTTGATGCAGAAAGTTTATGGCTGTTGCTCTTGAAAAAGAGAATGATTTGTGTGGCAGGACTGCTATCTGCTGGATCAGGGGGGAATAAAGATCTTTATCTGGAAGGGCAAAAAGGCTTCGAAAACTGAGAGAGCAGAATCTCTGAAGAAAGCTGAGGTGAGAGTTCACACTGCCACTTACACAACAATGACCTTCAGTTCACACTGCATGTTAGTATTAAATCCTGCGTCATGCAAAAGAGTTCATTATTTTTAAAGTTTATCGTTCTGTTGTTTCAGGCCTACATAAAGGCAAAAAGTTACCCTGCATCCACCTATGTAGAGACAGTGAGTGAAGGTGCAGAGTCCTCCGTGTTCAAACAGCTGTTTCAGAAGTGGACAGAGAAGGGACAGACCGTTGGCCTGGGCACCACACACAGTCCTGGGAAAATAGGTGAACAGGATTCATTAATGACAGACATGCAACCGACCACAGATGTTTCCTGAATGCACACAGTGCATCAACCTGTGACTGCTTTCTCTCCAGCCAAAGTGGAGCAAATCAAGTTTGATGCCACTTCTATGCATGCCAGACCTGATCTGGCAGCTCAACAGAAAATGGTGGACGATGGGTCAGGCGAAGCTGAGGTGAGTTTAGTCTTTCATTCATTCAGTGTTATAGAGCTCATCACATGAAATCAAAGCAGCAGCTCTGTGTGACTCTCAGGTTTGGAGAATAGAGGACAACGAGCTGGTCCCTGTGGACAGGAAGTGGCTAGGGCACTTTTATGGTGGAGACTGTTACCTCATCCTCTACAAATATGAAGTCAACAGCAAACTTCACTACATTTTATACATGTGGCAGGTAGGTGAAAGCGCCGCTCTCCTTTACCTCTTATGGGAAGAAATGAAACTATGCTCTTAAAAATAAAGGTTCCTGAGAGGTTATTTATCAGGCCGTATAATTAAGAACAACTTCTTTAAGGAACCAAAACCCGTTTAGCAGCTCAAGGGGAAGAGATATTGTAATTCTAAAAACCTGCAGTAAATAAATCTATTTTATAAATCTATAAATTTAATCTATTTATAAATCTATAAACCTATTTCTGTTTCAGGGACGTCACGCAAGCACAGCAGAGCTGACAGCCTCTGCATATCAGGCCGTTATTCTGGACCAGAAGTACAATGGAGAACCGGTGCAAGTCCGTGTACCCATGGGAAAGGAGCCCATGCACCTAATGGCCATTTTCAAGGGTAAAATGGTTGTTTATGAGGTACGTCTGTCAGCCTGTTTCATGCATCTGTTCATTGCTCTTTAAAAGGCTTGTTTTTTAAAATGTAAAATTACTCAGAAACCAAGCAGACTTCCTGTTTCACAAAGATCCTGTTACTGCTGTTTAGAATGCATGTGGGTGGTGAAACATCAAGTGTGTTTTTAATGCTAAAACCCTTCTTCTGTAGATGCAGCTGAAGACGCAGAGATAACAATAAATAAACCAAAAATACTTCAAACAGTTCTAGAAGAGTTTTGTAGATCCGTTTGATACGCATCAGTCTGTGCTCTGACTGGCTGTAACTGATCAACAGGAAGGAAGTTCCAGAGAAGGCTCCACCCAATCTCAGCGCCCAGTACGACTGTTTCATGTCCACGGCACAAATGAATTTAACACCCGTGCCACTGAGGTGCCACCCCACTCGTCTTCTTTAAACTCCAACGATGTGTTTGTACTCAGCACAGAGAGAGCTTGCTACCTGTGGTACGGCAAGGTCAGTATCTTTCAGTAACCTTGTCCAGGTGACATTTTTGGTGTATTCCCTAACTGGACTGACTCGCGCAGGGCTGCAGTGGAGATGAGAGAGAGATGGCAAAAACACTGGCAGACATCATCTCCAAGAGAGAGAAACATGTTATTGCAGAAGGGCAGGAACCAGCTGACTTCTGGGTAAATCTTGGTGGAAAGTCCCAGTATGCCAGCAGCAAAAGGTGAAGTAACATTTGCACAAACTCTGTACTTTCACATTTTCCAAAACTTAACAAAAATGTTGCTTGTTCTCATAAACAGGCTGCAGGATGAGAATGTCAGTATTACTCCACGCTTATTTGAGTGCTCCAATCAGACGGGTCGCTTCATAGCAACAGAGATTACCAACTTTAACCAGGATGACCTGGACGAGGATGACGTCATGTTGTTGGACATCTGGGATCAGGTGGATGTCCGGATAATCGTCTGAAAACAAGACAATCAATTATTAAGACCCTCAAGATTTTATGTTTTGTGACAGCCTCCCTTTCTCATCATTAGCTCAGCTGGTAGAGTATTGTGTTAGCATTGTGTTAGTATTGTGTTAGCCGCACACGGGTTGTGGGTTCCCAGGGAACACAGAACTAATTAAAATGAATACCTTGAGTGTCCTGTGAACGTCTGCCAAATATAAATGTAGTATACAATGCAAACTACAGGGTCTTTGAAAAGTCTGAAAACTCTAAAAAGAATTCAACTGGAAGTAAAACTACTAAATAATAATCTAAATTGTTATTCTGAAAGTATTTACACTACATGGCTGCATTGGTTTTACTGTCTGTAAGTACAAAAATTAATTAATTTTCAATATTAATTTTCAATAATTTTCAATAACAACATAAAATAGTAATAGTGGAACTTTTGCAGATGAGCATGAATGAACAGGTCTGTGAGACTGACTGACTTCTGTTCTGTCAGGTGTTGCTGTGGATTGGAAAAGGTGCCAATGAGAAGGAGAAGCATGATGCGGTGGTTACAGCACAGGAGTATCTCAAGTCCCATCCTGCAGGACGTGACCTGGACACACCTGTCCTGGTGGTGAAGCAAGGGTTCGAACCACCAACCTTTACAGGCTGGTTCTATGCCTGGGACCCACAGAAGTGGAGCGTGAGTTACTGGGTCAAGGGAACTAACCTGTAAGCATGAGTGTATGCTGAAGAGCTCTCTTTCTGTTTAGGGTGGTAAATCATACGAGCAGCTCAAATCAGAGCTCGGAGATGCAACTGATCTTATTAAAATTACGGTGGTAGGTTCTGCATTTTTTATCACTATTACTTTGCCAAATCAGTTCTAACAGATTCAGTGTTGATGTAATATCTTACTATGTTTGATTTTACAGGACTTGACCAAGCCAACCTCAACCAACACCAGCCAAAGCAGCTCAAACGACTCAGTGGGATCTGTGACCATGATGCCTCCACCTGTCCTGCAAACCTTCCCTCCAGAAAAGCTGGTGAACACCCTGCCAGATGACCTGCCTGAAGGAGTCGACCCCACAAAAAAAGAGGTTAGTGAACTAACCCACGGACAACACTCTTACAACGAGTGAGTTCCACGCGGAATTAAAGTTAGCAAACACCCTCAAATCATGCACAACTGACGAGAGCTTCGGTGCGTCACTCAAACAAACTGCAGAAGGGTTTTACTTTATCTTTCTCAGCTGGTTCTGTCCTAACGCACGTATCTGTTGTCTGTGCAGGAATATCTCTCACATGAGGACTTTGCAGTGATCATGGGAATTTCGCGGTTGGATTTCTACGCGATGCCAGCCTGGAAACAGCTGAACCTGAAGAAAAACAAGGGCCTGTTTTAAAACCGCTTCCCTCTCACGTTTCACTGGCTGCGGTGAAGTCAGTCACAAACTCCTTATTTACATGTTTACATAGAAATTATTTAAAAAACAAGAAGATAACAGAACATAATGTGATAACGTACAGAGAAATTGCCCCATTTGAAGTGAATGTTATAAATCAGAATGAATTACCTTAACCTAAAGACCTTAAGGATTCAAGTACAAACTGTAACTAGACAGAAACTACAGAATATATGAACTCTGCGATCTGTTTTATACAAGGATTTGTCTTGACTCTGCATGGTGTGTTTAATAGTTTCTTAAAGCGACACATTCAAGTTGAATGTCTTCGGAAGCAATAATTTGTAATATTAAACATAAACCTAAAATCTAAAGTTTATGTGAAGGTTAACTAATGTAACATAAGAGATAATTATAAAAGATAGTTGGAATAATATCTAACTTCTCTTGGCATTAATCATTTATTGTACACAAGTGACACACCAGCTGTCTAATGAAAAAGTCAATAAACAGGTAAAGCCCTCATTGTATTAAAAACCCACGAGTCACTGTCAATGCAAACACATCCTTTAACCCACACACTCAATACAGCGTCACAAAACTCGTTTGTGGCCCTAAACAAAACATCCTGTAAGAACAAAGCAGGACGGTTGCAGGAACTATTCGTGCAGGTCAGACTGAGGACAGACGCACACGCACAATGACTCCAGTGACACCCAACGCCTACTAAACGTTCAGAAAACATGTGCTGTCATGAGCAGACATGTGCTCCGGGACTCACCGCACACACACTCTCACACACACACACACACTCTCTCACACACACACACACTCTCTCTCACACACTCTCTCTCACACACACACTCTCACACACACACACACTC
>JBAJNP010008627.1:0-19839 GCA_036877545.1 Yasuhikotakia modesta
TGTGACATTATCAGCTAAAACATTTTGTTTAATGTTTAAATTACTGTTAAGCCTGACCGTTTAACTGACTACACTTAATACTACATATAAGTGCTACAATACCGATGCTGTTAAAACTACCTCTGAAAATTGTTTCAGCCACTTTTGGGCTCAACATGTGAATATTCACTGAACGATTCCAGCTGGCTCATATTATTGTGAAAGATCTCAGGAATGTTTCAGGCATATAGCGAATTGTATTTGTTTAACAGGAGCCAATTATATAAGCAGTAACATTTGTGTAAGCATATTTAAAAAACATAAACCTGATTCTTTTGGTTGTTTTTTTGTTTAAAAATGAATACAGCTTTTTTTTGGGGAAAAATAACATTTAAACCCAAATTTGTTCAGTTTTTAGCTGCTGTGTTGAATAGGACATACTTTAATATACACAAATGTTTTACAAACATAGTCCATTCATCTCTTATTCATTAATGTATACAATAGCTTTAAGTGAAAAATAAACATGTCGTAGTCATTGATTATATATCTGACACAATGAGGATGAACCTCAATCTGTGTCAACCTCACACCTCTGCAAACCTCACACTGAGAATCACTGGCTTAAACGTCTCATTCTGCACTTTATCTGTCCTTCTATCCTTCCCTTTTCCTTCTTTCTCCTCTTCAGACAGGAGGGGAGAACGTGGAGTCTGGAGCGTACAGACAGCGTCCTCTCCGACTGTCCTTCTGGTATGATGTCGTCCTCAGTGGGGACCAGTAAATGCAACAGTCCTGCGTGCATGGAGGCGCGGGCCAGGCGTGCCGCACACTGTGGCTTTACTGAGCCCCACCGGCCTCCCCTGCAGTATGGTGACTCTTTCGACTCCCTCGGGGACTCTCCGCATAGCGACAGGTGCGCAGAAGCACCCCCTCACTGCAGCCATGGCACTGAGAACTATTTTAGTGTGTTCAGTAAGACCCTGCTGCATTTCAATACACAGTCTCCATTGACCCTGGAGACTGGAACGGGTGGCCTGAAAGATTCAATAGCAAATGTTGATAACTAAGTGTTGTTAGGTGTTAGTGGGAGGGGCTTGGCAGTCTCAACAATTGTTTGTTGGATGTATTGTGTTCTCACTGTTAGTGGTCATTCAAGACCCTGTATTTCTTGTATTGATGTATAATAAGAGACCTTTTTAATGGCCAACAGGCTTAATTACATCATGGCTACTAAACCATGATTGGCTTCATGTTATTTAACACCAGCTGCTATTACTGGCAGTCTCTGTCTAGAGAGCAACTGACTGGACAAAAATTTGTAGTGCTTGATGAGTCATTAGTTTCTGGCAGTATTTTTGTCCCATGAATTTTCAGTGCATAAATCTGCTTAAAGTAAATGTCAACATTTAAGTCCACTTGCATATAGTGTACTTCTATATATAGTGTAGTGGATTCAAAGCTACTGCAGATGTATTAAAAACTATAATATTTAAGTTTTATACATCCCCGGGTGTTTATCGAGCTTCGCGTTGCACATTGTTGTGCGGTGGGCGTTCTGGCACACTGCAGCTGCGGTTGTGTCATCCAGGTGAATGCTGCTCGTTGGAGGTGCTTGAGGAAAATTCTTCGCACAGATTGTACAGATGTTCTGGCCTGAGAGGGTGTCAGAGAGGGAGTTGAGGTCAAGCAAAGCTTCGCTGCTCCAGATACTCAGTATTTGTACGGAGGCAGAGAGGATCTAGCCCACGGCCAGCTGTATTTACAGTTATCTCTTGCCTGCAAAACGCCCACGCCACCATGCGAGGGCCAAAGTGGCAAGATTTATACCGTGCGGGGTTCATTAAGTCAACAAGAGCAGAACAACACATTATCTCAGGGGTGAAACGGGTCTCTTGTGTTCGTTTCTGCTCTTTCTCTTTTTCCACCTTCCCTTCTTTCCTGTGACTGACTGTGAGCTGCTGTGTGCATGACTAGCTGTCCTCAGGCTCTTCACATCTGTGACGGAACAGCAAAAGTTAATTTGTGCACTCCGGTTCCACCGCAGCCCCGTTTCAAGACACAGGCGCTTAACAACTGCAGATCCGTGGAGGTTTTCTATCAAAGGCACTGAGGAAACCGGACTGCTGGCATGATTATGTTGCCCATCTGTGTTTTGTAGCAGATATTTCTGATCTCAATTGCTGTTGAGCTTTCGGCTGCCGTGTCTTAATGTACATACTATCATTTCTCTGGTGCCATTGTGAGCTGGGGGTAATTTTATTTAATACTATAAAACTACAACCCAGGAATGAGCAGCAACATTACAGCAGTAGATCTCAAACATTTGTAATTATTTTCAACTAGTCACAACTATAAATAACATAACTTTAAATGCACATTATGATTAGCATACACACATACACAACATTACTATTTTTCTTCAGGTGTGACATGTTACTTCAAAGACCCTTGTAATTCCCTTCGTATTTAATTAATTAGAGTATTTAGAGTAGCTGAAAACACTTGCACAAAAAAAGCTTGTGTAATTCTACAAGTTTATACAAAAGTCAAAGTCCAATTCAAACACACTTAATAAATTTATCTTGGAATATGAGGTAATGTAGCCAGTTGTAAATGTCTTATGTGTGGAACTTTTTTGGTGGCGGGTTCCTGTGCCTGTACTTGAAAATGTGTGACTCATGTTCTTCTGTTCCACACAACCTTCTTCTGCTCTTGCTCGTCCTCTCTCCCCCCCCCCTCCCCTCTCTCTCTCTCTCTCTCTCTCACACACAGGTATGTGTCTGCCCTGACCACACCCGCTCGCTTGTCTCCGGTGGACTTCCATTACTCACTGCCCCCGCAGGTGCCTACCTTCCAGATCACGTCTCCCAACGCCAGCCACGCCATGTCTCTGCCCCCCGCTGCTCATGCGCCCTACCCACCGGAGGAAGACCAGCCGCTGCTGCGCCGCTACCAGGTGCCACTGCACGAGGCCCGGGGCCACGAGCCCTATCGGCAACAGCAGCGCGCCAGCTACCTGCGAGACAGCACGGGCAGCCTGCCCTCCAGCCCCTACCGGCTGGCCCAGGAGGAGGAGTACGAAAGCACCCAGGAGTACCTCTCCTCCATGGAGCAACCAAAGAGAAGCAGTCGCCGCTGGCGCAGGTCCAGATTAAACGGCCACGTGGCACCGCGCGGCTACCAACCGTCCCGAGACTTTGGCTCGCGCAGCTGCCTGTCAGACAGTGACTCAGAGGAGGAGGAAGGTGAGAGCACGCCCTTCCTCAGTATGCAGAACATGAATGCCGCTGAGCCCCCTGCCCTCTACAGGCCCGTACCCGACACACGGACTTCTCACGCCCAAAGTGGGCGGCATGGGCCCCGTGCCAGCGCACAGACCAGACTGACACACTCGCGCTCCAAACCGGACAGTGCACCCCACTAGAGAGACCGCCACCTATCCACAGTCGATCTACTATAGACATGCACCTATAAGAAATATTTTTATTTTATATAACTGACAGATATTCTAAACAAATGAAATATTTATTTTCATTTTAGCAAAAAGTTGTCTACTAGTTAACAGCAAAGACTTTTTTATAGGGAAAACTCTATTTATATGTACATTTTGATTTACAGCATAAAAAGATGTGCCAATTTTTTCACAACTTAAAAAAATAGAGTAATATTGTGGTGCCTTTTGCTGTATGCCGATGCCAGAGGGCCAGTGGAGTTTTTGTAGCCTTTCTTATACGGACGCCTCATTTTTTATACTCGTTTACTCTTTTTGTTGTATCTTTTTGGCCTTTTTCCTTACTTTCTTTTCCAGGTTGTTCTTTTGGGAGCTGATCCCCATTTGAACTGTGACATTGCCCTCATTACCCCCACCATCATGCAATATAAACCACTCTAACATAAGGTGTATGTTTACATGAATTCAATCACAATGATGTTTTATGATCACGTTGCTTTGCCAAGTCAGTGACAAATGCAATCGGGGGTCCATCTCCTGTGTCAAAAGTGGGGTAAAGAAAATGTTTGTATGAGTGCGAGCGAAGTGTCAAACGCTTCATCTGACCAAACGTGTGCTGCAAAAAATTGTTTTTAATGGGTGGTTTTGTCTTGTTTTCCAGTAAAAATAAGCCTAAAAAAACATTAAACTACGAGGCAAACTCATGTAAGACCAGGCTTGTTTACAGAGACTATATCTCTATATCTAAATTAAAATGAATTAATTTTGCTTTGGCAAATAGGTTAGAATTTTGCTTAAAACGAAAAACCCAGACGTAATTCAAGAGTTCAAGGAAAAGGTTATTTTAGACGAGGAAAAAGTTCTTAGGCAATTTTGCCTCTCATGTAAATGTATCATATTTTGGAAATGTTTACTGGAAAACAACACAAAAATACTCATGTAAATGTAAGAACATTTTTGCAGTGTGTAGCTCTTCTATGTACCGTGGCAAGGTTCACAGACAGAGCAAGAGGCCGAGTACCGACTGTGGTTCTGAAATATATGCTGCTGTTGTTCAGGATTTTGCATGTGGGCACCTGATGTTTCACAGCTGAACTGCCTTGACTTGCATTGCATCCCTACAGGGTAAGGTTTGTCACACGGGAGCCTTCTCTATCCAAAGGGGATTGTGGGTAAACATGATTGGGCCGTAGGCCGGCCCAGCAGCTGGTTGAGTTGAACTTGGCTGACAGTACTAATAGCTTTTGACAGATAACAAAGAAATAAAACCCATAGAGTCTTTCCCACCCACCTTCCCTCATTATCAACACATTTATCCGGTTAGTGCGGCCAGCAGAGAGAGAGAGAGAGAGTGGAATGGAGAGAAAGATAACGAGAGAGAGAGAGAGAGAGAAGGAGGGATGGAAAGTCTCGCAGCGTCTCAGGACTTCATTTCACTGCTCATCTTCCTCCAGGACAGGACTGAAGAGAGCCTGACAGGTTGCCGGACGTACCTGTTCACCCTTTGTTCCTGGTACTCCAGGACAGGAAAAGTAGGAGGCTGTTCACACAGGATGCTTGTTTACCGCCAACACTTTATTTGTTCCTTCTGGTCATTTTTTAATTGCTGCTTTATTGCTGCATTCCATGTCAGATATAATTCTAATCTCTGACCTACACTTAAAAAAATGGTTGTAATGGATGATAGAAGAGGCTTAAAAATATAAAACGGATACTAGCGTTTGCCTTCCAGTTGTTCGGTTGTTAACAGACATTTTCTAACAACCAAATTGCAGCACATAATTGATGTTACACAGTGCTAGAAAAGCTCATTTGCAATGTTGAAAACAGAGTTAATTTTGTGTAATATAGGAACATTTTCTCACTGAAACGTTTCATTTGCTGTATATCATTTTTGCACTTTTTTAGACATGAAGTTGAAAATTCACTAAGTTGAATGGAATGCAAGCATAAGCTAACATGCACTATAGCGCCACCTTTTTAAGATGGTGTGCAAAGTTAAAGTTCTAGTTAAATAGTTCATATATAATAGTTACCAGTTCATAGTAGTTCTAATTCAATGTAACGGTTCATATTACCATGCATGTTAATGCGCCTTTTTGTGAATTCTGCTCCTCTTTAAACATCCTGTGTGAACAGCCCAGATCTGAATTTATGGGCAGAAACACATACGCACACAAACACAGTCTCCAACGAAGACACAAATAGCTGTGAAAAAGAATAGGGGTCATTAAAATGCCAATATATGCAAACTTTATATTCTGCTTACATTTAACTGAATCTTATTGTTTTGAGAATAGCATGCGTTGTGGAAACTGTGTGTTGGTCCATTTATTCCACAAGATCCACATATTTCATGATCATTTCACATTCACAGCAAGCGAGGCACCAAATAGCACAGGCTATTAATATTATTATTATTATTATTACGGTTGTTGTTAATATTATTACTAATGTATGCTCATTAAAATCATACCTTATGCCATTATTTTTCATAATGAACTGTAGAACAAAGCCATGGCTCCATTCATGTTGAAGCACTCACTGGGTCCAAACCAAACAGCTGCATTGACTGGCTCTGTCTGGAAGGCGACGTTCCTACAATCAGAACCAGACGGTGTGAAGATCGCCTGAGATGAAGCGTATTGTAATAAGCTGTCTTTAACTCCACACCTACTAGCAAGAGCATCTACAGATCACAGCAGTTTGCCTGATTACTGGAAGATATAAAGAACAGTCACAAGATGTGAAGGCCATTAGCTTAGGCACATTAATTCTACACCAAATACTGGAGGAAGATTAGAACTAGAGAGAGATGTGTGCTAAATATGTTTTATGTACTTCCATATAAAGTGATGAGTAAATGAGTTGTGACTATGTTGGTGTAAAACCAATAATGTATAAGATGGATCCTTATAAAGGGGTTTAACGCTGTATTATGACAGCAGAATGGAATATACTTTTATTTTTTACATGAAGATGCTTTGTTTGAAGTCTGAAAAGAATAACCTTGATACTTATGAACCCCCCCCCCACCAAACGTGCACATGTTATGGGTCTTGTTTGTATGTTTGACAAATGCCAAAAAGACAGTGCTAGTTAGTTTAAATGTGATATCGCTACCCCAGCCTATGGACGGTTATGTCCCACCCCAAGTTACTTCTGCCCTACTTTTGTTTGAATCCCTCGCTTGAAACGTCCACACATCACCTCTGCATGTCCTTGTGGTCAAGGTTAGATGAGTGCATGGTACAAGCAGCAGATGAATTTATTCCTCAAGTTAGTGAGTGTATTTTTTTAACATTCAGCAATAAAAAAGGACCCCCCCCCCATATCCATATTTGAAAAATGCTAGAGAATAAAAAAGAGAGACACGTGACTGTCATAGATTGTAAAAAATAAAATGAAACACCTGTTCATATGAGAAAATAAATCTTTCTTGGTATCATTTTGACACATGTGCCCATATCTGACCTGTTGTCCGTCTTGTCTGTGCAGTTAAGATGTCAGATTTTTACAGCTGTCTTTTTCCTCTGAAGGAGTAAGAGATGAAACCGCTTTTCCGTGCCAAAGGATTTGCCATTTCCACTGACACAACCACAAATGCTGGGAAGAGACTCGTTTTGTGTGAGCACATGCCAGATAGATCATACTGACCACAGCATACAGTGGGGTCCAGAAATCTGCGTTTACACTGGAATTCAGATTTGAATCTGAATTAAGAACCGTTTTACTTTTTTTACACTAAACAATTATGGCATGAAATGAATTATTTAAGACTCTGCACTATTTCTGGGTCGCTAATTAAATTTGTGACACTGACCACATTAATCGTACAAAAGGTCAGAACTTCTTGCTTCTGTTCCGTCACACAGAATGTTCTTTGGACCAGTTGTGCAGGGATAATGTGGATCATCAGAACTTGTGGAATCGGTGCCGGTTTAAGTACTTGTGGTCAATTAAAGGATATACCAAATATAAGCAAACTTTGATAGCAATTTTTTCAATTTAACATGACTAACCCAGATTGTTGTCTGACAATATGCAATGTGAAACTCCATAATTATTCAAAACATTCCCAATACAATTAGATTCTTGGACCCACTTGTACAGTATCACTCTTTGAAATGCCCCTATTTTAAAGTTCAATACAATTTTGAATGTTTTAGCATCCATGTTAAGGCCAAAACATATGATTACAGTGTTTTGGGCCTTTAATGCATGTCTAATGCAGAAAAAATACAAACCACAAGAGAGGAAATTACAGGAATGTTCGCATGAGGCCGGCACATAATAGCCCGTGAGTGTAGGTCACTTCCAGGGTGAAATGTGTGTGGATTATTCTAACCCTGCGTGTGTGACACTGCAGACAGACAGAAAGCAGAGGCACAACTCAGATTGAGCGAGTCGTTCCCTCGCAACAGCTCATACCTCCAGCTGCACACATCTGAGCCACAGTGTTGAACAGGCGATTCTTTGTGGCCTGTAAAACGTTTCCAAGACGTTCATCTGGGGCCCATCATCGCCAACACTTCGCTTTCCCCTCCGTGACCCTGATCAACTCTCAGTTTTTATGTGTTCCTGCGCTCTCCGGTCAATCGGGCGTAAACATGAAACATGTGCCTCGCTGCACTGTTGTTTAGCTGCCAAGCAAACCTGACCAAACCAGCCTATGGTAACTTAATTGTAGGTGGATTCCAGCGTGGCTGTTTTAAATGTCACGCTTATAACTTTAAATGGTAATTATCTGCCTGATTCTACATGGCAAGTGCAATAAAGTGGCTGAGTATGTTATCCTAAACCTAAACCGCCCCCAGTTTTCACATATGGAAAACTGGGGGCGGGGATAACTGCTTTAGTCACGAACGTATGGAATTGTCTGTCAAAGCACCAATACTTTACTCTACGATGTAAACAATTCTCAGTAATCCTTACTGACACTTTGAAGTACCTCACATTATCTTAAAGTGACATGTCATAGATGTCTTACTGTAGTTAAATGCTAGTGATGTAATATAATCTGAACATAAACCTCTACATCTCTCCTCAACCTCTGGTTGTTTTCCTGTGAATGTCTGATTTAAAATGCTCTCATCTTAATAGATGCAGTATTTGGCAGGTATCAACAACAACGTTATAAGTTACACAGGAATTTTGTGGGTACGTTTTCCTGAAGATTGGCACCTAATGCCTAAAGTTCTGACCATTTATGACAATCTGCCATGTGAGGTCATACGCTGCTGTGTGTTTTAAAGAAATTCTGGGTATAGGTGAATACCAAATCAAATCCAAGGGTTTGTCTTTTAAAGACAAGCAGTATTTCACCTCGTTCTTCCTAAAGCCAAAACCAGCGATTCGTTTTTATTCAAAATCTGTCTTTTCTCAGTCATGCTAATATTTACTTGAGAGCATTTTTCTCACTACCTGTACAGACAGTGAATCATTCAAACAGTCTGTTCCTGGCATGAACTCTTCCTAAATCGTTCATATCAGGATAAAGGCATAAATCATGATGATAAATTGACCGCCTCACATTTTTATTTTAAGCAGAGATCTGGTTCCTCGAGATTCATACGATGTCTAATCACTCCGATGTGTGAAGAAACAGCCTGTGCATGTTTGGAACTGACTATCTCGGCTCTTCTCTCTGGTGAGCTCTCATTTTAAGATGAAGGTGTGGAAAAGGAAATATTGCTCTCCAGGTGATAACCTGATATGAGAGGAATTTAGGTTACAGACTCTCCAAATGTTGCTTCACCTTGATAATGTGTCACTTTTTCCAATGATCTGGCATGTCCGTTCATATCCACTAGCTGCCAAGCAGATGTTATCCAAAAGATGATCTCATTAATTTCAGATATGGCAACTAAACATTGTGAAATCTGACACATTCGTTTTTGAAACTTTGTGATATAACCGGTGATCTAGGGCTGAAGAATGTACTTTGATTTTCTTAAATGGTTTCATAATAAGAATTAACTAAATTAACACTAAATTACCACTGCAGTTCAACACAACAGACGTCAGGTTATACAGGAGACATGAGATCAAACAAAACCACCAACAACATCAAAATAACCAAACCGCAACCATCAGCGCAATCTTATGTTTGGCTTCAGGCACAAAGTAATACATTTGCATATAGGCGAGACTGTGACTAGTTGTAACACCTTTTCCTTCAGTGGATATTTAAAATGGATTTTTTAAAAAGTTTTTTGTTACAAATTACAGTTGCAAGTATTTACAGCTTATTCAACACACATTGTTGTTTATTGTTTTGGTCCACAAAAATGTTGAATGTTTGATATAGAAATACACACGTACCGCAACAGAACCGACAGCCTACACCGATCTGTTATTTGCTAGTAACATAAATGTGCCTACGAACACACTCCCCCGCACACACGCATGTTTTCTCTGTAGCTGCCATGTGGGAGTAAATATTTCCATGAGTTTGACAAGGCTTTGAAATGAAGGCTTTCAAAACCTGACAACCTGATACAATTGATCACAAAATAGAAACTTGAAGTTAACATGACTTGACATGATGACTATTTGAAAAATGAATGGAAAATATACAAACAGCCAAACCGATGAAACGAGGAAAAACCCCGAAAGCAAATATATACACCATTATCTGACAAGGTATCTAAACAGTAAACATTTTTTTTTCACATCAAAGACTGACAATGTTGCAACAGGCAGAGACACGATGCCTCCACAACAGCTTAAGGTTCTGTGAACCAGAACCAACCAAGTTCTGTCTAATCCAAAATTAGAATAGTTGAGAGGATACGCGTCATAGCACATGAACAATCAGAAATCACACACACACCTGAACTCAATTCACACACTTCCTCCTGTTTATGTGCTGCTATTGGCTGACGTGCTGTCTGTTATTTCTATAGGGGAATCTCCTCTGATGAAATGTTCAACACGGATCAGGAAACCAGGAACCAGGTGTGGCTGTGAGATCAAATCTCTGATCTGACAGCTACAAACATTTCGTGTTTTAAAAGTGCTGCTTTCCCACCAAGTGTGAGCAGTGCATGTTAATGACACACCACTGACTCTCCCACACGCACACTGTCATATTTACACTTGCTAATTGAAAGGCAGGGAAAACATGACAGAATGATGCATGTTTTCAGACAAAACACAGAGGCTTTAAAGAAACAGTTCAACCAAAAATGACATTTCATCATTTACTCATCTTGATGTTGTTTCAAACCCACTTGACCTTATTTCTTCTGTGGAACACCAAAGGAGAGATTTACTAGTTGTACTTTTCCATACAATTAAAGTGGATAAGGCCCAATTAATACAACAAAGCAGTGGTCTTCTGAAGGCATATAAAGGTTTGTGTGAGTGACTGACTGAAATGTCACTCAAGGTTTTGCTTGACATCTGTGGTCACAATTTATTTTCATTATATGGAAAAGTACAGCTTGGACACTGAAATAATTCCTTTTGTGTTCCATACAGACAGAAAAATCAAGTTGTGAAAAACATGAGAATGTGACAGAAAATATCATTTGGTTGAACTTTTACTTTTCTGAACATTAATTTATGACATCAGGGAGCATTAATTACTTCAGAATAGTTAATCACAGATGCTGGTACATGGAGGATAAGTTTGGCTGAGGTGCTGCGGTCTCTGCTACTGATTCTCTGGACCTTCAGCCTCAGCTCCAAATGATCTGCTACAACACGTCAACGTTTCTTCAACGTTTTATGTTTGATTCATAGCAGCGCATGATGAATGTTCTGTGATCTCTGGTGGAGAGTGCATGTGAAACTGTGGTGTACAGCATCTGATGGTTTACATGTGTCTCAGTGAAGCAACGCAAACATCAATCACTCCACAAACGACCATTTCAACGTTTCTGCCAAAAAAAAGCCATGTACAAGCCAAGCTGTACTGTAGCCTGCAACACAACTGTCATCAACCCTATCCCACATGCTAAATACCCCTTAAAGAAACAGAAACCAAATTTCTATCAACAGCACAAGTGTCCTGCTGGAGATTATCACAGAAGTAACTTTTTTTACAGTAGCACAGTTACAGTTGAGATCTAGCAGGCACAGTTTAAATCATATGCTATAATTTAATGGAAAATTAACAATATAGATACTGCATGCAAAATATTTCATCACAATGCACAGCTAATATTTTTGGCTATCATAGGGATAAGACACCTTTTGGAACCGGGTGGTGTAGTTACAGCAGCTAACAGCAGAGGCTAAAGGGGATTTTTTTGTATAGGGTGGATTGCCCTAAAGTGGGACATGTTTTGTTTTCTGTATCTGTAGTATATATCAATGTTAAGCAACATGGTAAATACAGATTATATTAGGTGATGTGACTTTGATCACATGGCAGTACAGCTTTGATTTGTTTATACTTTTGTCCCACATTAGAACAATTCACCCTACATAGAGCTGAAGTCTGCAAATTCCACCCACAGGAATTATGTTGGTAGCACATAACCAGACAATCTTCCTCCTAGAACAGCGATTGCATTGCTCTAATATCATTTAGACTGAGGAATTGCTTTAATAAAGTACTATGACAAAAACACAAGCTTTAGTTTTCTGCTTTTTTTACTTTTTAATCAACAATAATCGACCGTAACTCAGGAAGACAATCTGTTGAAACATGGTACTGCACTAAGCAGTCAACAGCTACACAAAAAGCTGACCTCAGAGTTTATTGGTGCACTTTAAAGCACCACAATAATAAAGCGATAAAAACAAATTCGGAATCTAACATATGGGACGTACCACCATTAAATAAGTTTAAAGTTTCAGTTTGATGCCAATGGCCCCAAAGCCCCAGTGTTTAATAAAGGACACTGTTTTGATCCTGCCAAGAATTTACATCATCTCTAATTACAGGCTACACCTGCCATTTACAGTAAGAGTCAGAATGAGAGAAAACGATATCACACAAGCTCAAACTTCGATCATACATGAAATTACATTGAATGGTGTGTTTAGTCTTGAACCCAATAATAAGTAACTTTCTATAGCGTGTGAGATCAAAGAGGTCAGATCTCCTGACAGATGAGACGTCTGTGTTGTACTTTGACTGCAGTAAAGCAGCAATCAAAACCGTAATACAAACCGTATAAACCTATATGTCAAGGGAAAGGGGGCGTAGTGTGAGAACACGAGACCTCTTTAAATGAAACTCTTAACCCATACATTTCTTTGATGTGTCCTTGCGATAAGAGAGCAGTCAATAAATGTGTTCTGCCGTACATGCTGAGGCATGGTTTACCTTTTCTTACCCCGGTAAAAACTCCAGATGGACATCAGTCAAGAAAGTTATTTACATTGGTGATCATGACGGCGTGGATGTCAGGGGAACTGTACAGGCACGCAGGTTTATGAGTTACACAAGGGTTGCTGGTTGTTTGTGTCTTTGCTTATTAAAATACTTTCACGGGACACCACAAACCCTGATAAAATCTGCTACTGGGCGATCTGCTGCATTTCTGTATTGATGTTAGGTTGAGATTTGTTTGAAGTCATTTGTTTGTTAGAATAGTTGAAGACAACAAAGTGGTGTTAGCCAACTGAAAACTGGTATTTAGATTAAAAATATGATCTGTTAACTAACTTGCCATCATAGAAACTAGAACATATTTGATTTTTTGAACGTTAATCATCTTTATGACAGAAGCAATGTGTTATGATTGTGCTAGCTAATGTATTGAGGGCCACACACAGTTTGGTCTGTTTATGGCATTGTATTTTAGTGGTGTTAAAGTCATTAAATGATCTTGCTTTGACTTCTCATCTACAGGTAATTATTATATGACAACACCTGCTGACCTGAAGTTGTACATTGACCTGTTTAACTTTTAAAGGAAGGCCAAGTGAATGACTAAAACATACATGAAGCCATTATGCTGAGTTCACGTCATGTGACTGAGTAGTAGTTTTACTCCAGTTCGGGTTTTACATTGGTCACTCATCTCATTAAGGACACCTTGCAGCACCCCATAAATGCCCAGTGTGGGTGAGAAGAAAAACATGGAGTGATCTTCCGGAGCTGATTATATAAGAAAGCACTGCGGGCAGTGCGGACTTGGAAACACTGCTGCTGTTGCTTTGGCTCCTGGTTTGCCAGTGCTACACAGTAACTATGAAGATCCTGTTTTTGATCCCGGTTTGCCTAAGTCTGATTCTCAGCAGCTGTGCACAGAAGCCTCATCCCTGCAGTAAGACTCTCTGATCTGATCTGCTGTCCTTGTCTATACGTTAAAGTGAACTTCTGCTATACTAAAATAAGCTGAACATGAACTTAAGGTTAAATGGAGACTGTTGAAAGCTGCTCAGTTATCGAACAGTAAAGCAAAAAATATTAGAACGTGGAGGAAAACATTTTACTAACGTTTGAGGGTTGTGTGTTAATGTTACCCATTGCAGTGAAGATACAATTTTAACAATGATTAAACAATAAATCATTTGTACAGTATTTAATCTTCATGCTAGTGCAAAATGCACAAAACTGTTAATAAATGCTAATCAATACAACATTAACGTTAAATTGTATTAGAAAGCAGCAATATTTTTTTGTTAGTAGTTCTGATGTGTTAACTAGAATAAACAATACAACTTTACTTTCTTGTATTGCTTATATATTATATTACATAATTTTTGTCATTTTATTTCTATATCAATATGCAGATTTTAGCATTAAGCTTTATGATTCTGTCTAGCAATACTGATTGTTAGACTTTGAGAAATCTTGTTCTTTTCCTATGAAATCCAGGGGCTCCTCCATTACTTGAAGGGAAACTCACTGTTGTAAGTAAACAGACTTTTAAAACGATTCTAAGCATGATGTCAGCTATAAGATACAGCAAATGCTAAATGTTAATGGTTCTATCTCCCACACAGCTGGCCCCAGGACAGAAGTTACAGGTCTTTGAGAAATTCTACTATGATGCAATTGGACAGAATATTCGCGTTCTAGCCTATGGTAAGGAGAGCAATGAGACCATATCTGTAGACGAGCTTCTACTCTACAGAGAGGTAAAGCCCTGTGTTTTATGATATATAGGGAAACATAAATATTACACAGTAAAATTCATCATTGTTGATTGTGTCAATGTAACCCCACAGGGTGTGAGCTATAGGATCCACCACCACAACAAGACCTGTGTTAAGTCAGCATTAAAGATACCGTTTGAACCCATTGGGGTTCCTCATGATGCCCAGTTCCTGCACCAAGTGGTTCTGGGTAGCAGCTCCAGACCAGGAGAAGGTCTCCTCGTCAACAGCTGGGAGTCAACGGACCCTGAAACAAAAAGTAAGATACTAATGTCTCTAACCTGACTGTATACTGTAAAGGCATAGAGCTATAATTCAATGTATATAATTCAGCATTCAGAGCTATAATTCAGCATATAAGGAAACTAATTAAGTTTTCTATGATTTTAGAATTAATACATTTTATAATAAATGTACATCTGGCTAGTTAATATACAGTAAACGTCTACAGCACCATTAATCATTTCTAATTTACATCTGAATATTATGTGAGCATTTTGCCTTTACTTTAATATAAAGTCAGACATTGTTCGAATTGTTTTAATAAAACAAAGGGTAATGAATTCAACTACATGTTTGTTTGTTTGTTTATTGATATGTTTACGTATCTTGTCTATTTAAAAATATTAAATATAGTTCATCAAGATTGTTTGCTTGGGTGAAACGTATCTCTCCTTACTAGCAGCTTGTTGTTCTCTTCTCTGCAGAAAACTACTTCATGACCTTCACTGAGTTTGGCTGCCTGCCTATCTCCATCGTCGATTTCACAGAGAAAATGGATATAGACGTCATGTCAAGGTGAGTCTTTTAAAAGTAGGTTGGTCTGTCCCACTGAGAGACCATAACCGACTGTGTTTTCTATTATAAACTAAGACACGCGGATATACTTATATGCTTTATATGCGCTTTACTTAAGCGCGTTTGTAATATGCCGATGAAGAACAACAACAACAGGGGATTACGCAACAGTTTGCCCGTTAACCGATTACACGTGTTCGCGTTGCCGTTTCTCTTCATCTAATCTGCGCTGTTTTTATGCATGAATCACACGCACATGAAGTACAACAACTGTGTGCCTTATGAACGCCTTAAACACTATTTCTTAACCCTGTTCTCAAGAAACATCTACTTACGTTAGCAGAAGTTAAACCCCTAATTCCGTTAACGGTGACGTTACCGCAGCCATAACGTCAGACAGTTATTCCGTTTCTTGATTCTGATTGGTTGAGCTTGTAAATTAGTCTCTAAACATACCTGCTGTCCGGGACTTCTTTATATTAGTATTACTGCGCCCCTGACGCGGTTTCAGAACTACATTGCTTGGCGGAAGAATATTTTTATTATTATTAGCATTACGTTTTTTGTGTTGTGTGTTTATTTAATGAAATCTTTCAGGTATATGGAATAACAGTTTTATTAAAGCAATGCGTCTCGAGGTGCCATGATTTACAGTGAATTTAGGACAGATGTTGGCAGAAGGGCCTCAGTGGGATCAAACTTCTTTTCAAAACTAGGACATTTTGCAAACATTATTTGTTTGATAACCCATTTCTTTTTTTGTAGCTTCTATGACCTTGTCAATGGAATAGATGACCCACAGGTATTCATCCCTCCATCCTTCTGCGATACTGCAGAGCTACTGGAGTCCAAAGACGACACTGGGACAAACATCTTCAAAGCTCTTCTGTGAGCAAACCCTCTTTGTTTGTATCCCAAATTACAGCATGACCATAATAACAAACATTTTGACCCATTTTTAACCCCCTACACAATAAACAATGATTTGCCTTTACAAAGTATTCTTACTGCCAGTTTTTTATTCTCATGAAAGTCAATTACAGTCAAACATAATAATGAAATTCCAGTCCTATCATAAATGTCATAAACAGGTGGCCTTAAACTACATGAAAAAACTTAAGTGATATATTGTATATACAGCTGGAACAAAACGAAAACTGTACAATGTCCAGTGCCTGGTATCATAGAATATGCAAAAATCTGCATCCAAGTCTTTGGGGTTTTACAGATAAAATTGCAATGTTGAGTGTTGGGCACTCATGTTCACATTTGACAGGTTTAGAGTAGAGTCAAACCCACAGCACTGAGATAAATGAGGCATTAGTGGCAGTAGGTGCTAATAACTGCTAGCTATTTGTAGAGGATGTCATAGTGGCCCGGTCGGTAGAGGAGGAAAATCTTGGGCTCGCCATCTTCTGGAAAAACATGATGATTAACTGTTCCTCCTTCTCCTCTATCCATGTACTCTACCTGGATGCACACATTTAAGGCCTGAGCCAGAGCTATGATGTGGATGTGGTCACTCTCTTTGGACATTGGCTCCACCTCCTGGTCAGAACAGAGGGACATACAGGTTACTATATAACAGACTGAATTCAGCTACATAAAGTAAAATCTGTAAACAAAGCAACAGTCATTTAAATAATGGCAATTTAGCTGCCATTAGCTAAGACAAAACTGTGCTGCTGAGTGCTACCTGTTGGCAAAACTCTCGAACCGTGCGCCCGCCCTCTATGAAGTGCTGGAAGAACTCTTCCTCTCTCTGCAGGTATCCAGAGGTCACCAGCCGCAGGTACACGACCAGGTAATCCGACACGCTCTGCTCATTAAAGGAGTTCAGTAGCTCACCTACAGATGGTTGCTTATCACACGCCTCAATCAGGTCCATGAACTAGTAAAACAGATAAATTAATTATACAAGGCAACTAACTAATTGTGGTAACTAACTACAATTAAGGGGAGTGAAAGATTGTACATCAATCTGTATATGAGATTTTACACTTATTATTGCACATAATAGTTGTTCCAATATAATAGACAAAGACTGATTTATTATAAGCGGTTGAAGCATCTGTTTGTATTTGTCCACCTACCGTGTTGTGAAAATCTTCAATGGTGAATTCCGTGAAACCTTGGCTCACTAGATCTAGTTTACTCTTGGCAGCAATTGCTTTGAACCTGCCAAGTAACATAACCAAACAGAATCTTAAAGGAATGTATACCAAAGATTACAGAAGCTATTTAAAACTTAGGCAAGGCGAGTTTATTTATATAGCACATAATTTATATAAGCACATTTCAAACACAATGATCATTCAAAATGCTTTACATAAGAGGAACTTAAAATAACTACTGCATAAATAATAGATGCATGACAATTAAGAATAGCACAATTAATTAATAACAATAAAAGCAGAGAAGAAAGTTTATGAAAACAGTATAGAATTAAAAAGATACATAAATAAATCACTTATGCAATCACTTAAACGTGGCACAGTGCTTAGTAAGTAAATGCAAAGCAAAGCAGATGTGTTTTGAGTCTGGATTTAAATGTGGCTACTTTTGGAATACATCTGATTTCTGATTTTAGAAGTTGGTTCCAGCTACGTGTGGCCTAATGGTTAAAGACAAACTCCCTTTGTTTTAAATGTAACTATTCCCACCTTCTCCTCGCAGATTAACATGAAATGAGCAATTTAGTTCTAACCAGGTGAGACACATTCAGCATTATTAAGACACAATGTTGTGCAATGTATTTGAATGAAGGCTGGGAGTTACCTATGCAAGTCTTTGCTATCATCAAGCAAAGACTCCAGATGTGAGAAACCAAAGGCTCTGTAGAAACAGTTTCCATCTGGGCGTGTTTTGCGAATAGACGTGTAGTTCTTTTGCAAATCCTGTTGGCAAAATATATATTTAAGAAATATCTACTTGCAATGTCCAACATTTAGATAATTATGATAAACAAATGAGTTCTTACTCTTATCTTCTGCTGGTAAATAGCGTCATCTTCCGCATATTCTCTCTTAAGGATAGCCAGTTCCTGTCTTTCGGACACTAGAGGAATACTGGTGGCTATCTACATGCAGCATGGGTTACACATTATTAAAGTCACCATTAACACTATCCATGCAATTACTTCCATCACATTTAAAGATGTATATGTATATGTATGTATATATATATATATATATATATATATATATTCGCCAAATTATAGAACATAATAGTTTTTTTACTCTTTATTATACTGTACCTAAAGCATAACATAACACATTTAAAAAACAATACATATATAAACAGTTACCTCCTGTTGAATCTTATCCTGTTGTGCAATAATTGCCTCATCATAGGCAAGACTATTCAGCCCTGTCAACAAACAAATACAGTAAGTGCGAAATTTACGCAAATATTATGCGTCTTTCAACGATTTGTTAATTATATACCTAAAAGCATGCCGCATTTTTAACCCTACTACTAAAGGTGTAACGTTATTGTCAAAGCTTTCAAGTTTTTTTAACAATGCAGATGGTTTCTAAACTTTTAAACAAATAATGACATGTATCCTATTGTTTTGATTTGGACACTAAACAAATGCTTTTAAACATCAACAATGAACTCCCGGCTATTTGTATTAGCAGCTTTGTAACCAGCTAGCAGCTTGTTCGTTCAATTTGCGCGATTTATCTAAACAAAAAACATCGTACATAATATCAGCACACTGACATAAATAGGTCTTAGTTATGGCAAAAAAAAACAGCAATATAATTCTCACCATCAGTCTCTTTTGAAGAAATCTCCTGCTGTTGCTCATCCGCCATGTTCCTTCTGCACGCTCATTTCCGGTCACATGACCTATCGGACCCTCTGAAGACGAACCCGCATCCGGATAGAGATTCTTTGCGTTTTACAACGATATGCAGAATATTACTCAGATTCTATCTGCGTTTTCACATATTGAGGTTTTAAGTTTTAGCATTGTATATACCAAAACGTATAGATCCTCCCCAATGCATATTTGTCAAAGTCAAAGTGGAGTTTATTGTCATTTCAGCCATGTACACAGTACATAGTGAAACGAAACAACGTTTCCCCAGGACCAAGGTGCTAACATACAACAACACAGTACAAAGAACAAAAAGTACACCGTACAATGTAAGTACAAAAACAGAGACTAAGCTAAACAACCGACAAGGTCTAAACATAAAGTGCACAGAGTGCAAACTTGCAGCACAGGACAAAAACACAATATGTACATAAAGTGCACAGAAGTGCAAACGACCAGCACAGGACAAAAACAGTCACGGTACAATCAGTACATTTTTAACACAAAAACTATATGCACAAAGTGCAGCAGACATTACAGTGACAATACGAAACACAACAATAACGCAGACTAAAGTGATTGCAGTGAGTTGTGTAAAGTGACGTGCGTTGCTTGTAGTCTATAATGAGAGCAGTCCAGTGGCAGTAGTGGGTCAATTTTTATGTGTTTAACAGTCTTATGGCTTGTGGGAAAAAGCTGTTGCAAAGTCTGGTAGTGA
>JBAJNP010008628.1:0-17402 GCA_036877545.1 Yasuhikotakia modesta
ATTTACGGCTTTGTCCATGTTTCCTCCAGGTACCGGGAGCCAAACACATAGGAGCATTGCTTTAACACCTTAGCACAGCACTTTGGACAGCAAATTGAACCATTTGCCTTTGTTCTCCACTTTTGTTTTTTTACCATTCAGGCAAATGTTGATGTTATAGAAGACAAAAAATGGACTACTGAATGTTGTCCATTAAGACTGAGATGAGATGGAGAAGTAATGGAGTGGTTTTCTATTTTTTCCCCCTTTCTCACCATATCACAGGTGATGTGAGGTGAATATATGTGAAATACAGCAGCTACGAGCGAATGTGAGGTAATGAACATTGCCATGAGCAGTTAGGTCAGGATGTGAGAGAAACAATGTCAATTAAAGTGGGGAAGAATGGCGTTTAAACAATCTAATTTACAACCTGACAACATTCTTGTCAAAAGAAGAATGAGCGTTTAGATTTAGAAGTCAATGTGGACAGTATATTTATGGAAATGCAGGGCCGTGTTTAAGTCAATTTTCTGTTAACATTCTTCATTACACAAAATCATAAAAGCGACTGTAAAAATATAACAGACCCAATTCAGCTTATCACTTGATTTTAAGTGCAGTATATAATATAAAATAGATTTTTTTTGTTAGCCAAGATTTGCTACTTGATGTTCCTAGTCAATAGCAGGTGGTATTAGAGTGCCAGACATTCTGATTGTGGCATTTTATTGGTTATTAATTTAATCTGTTTTTAATCTTTAATTTGCTGGTAGAGAATAAAGCATGTTTTGGGAGTACACTAGCATATTGAAGCCTTAAAGCTAACAAACATTACTAAAAGCCACTCACATTTTGATTTTAATGCTTAATCTGTTTGTTTGTTGTTTATAAAAGAGATTTTATGTTAAAATATTTTCAATTACCTGATCAGACAGTGTTTATGGCTCATTACCTATGATACAATACCTATTTAACTAAAAGTTGTTTCTGTCCAACTTAACATTTGCTATTCAGATTTAGTTTCTCAATGCCAGTTTAAAAAATGATCTAAAAGGTCATAATTATTTGTGGTCATGCTGCTTTTCACAAAACAGATGGAGACAAACTGAGTCAATGTTTTTAATTAAAAAAGGAACACAAACAAACATAGGGGGTAAAACAAACATACATTCACATTCAAATGTTTAAGCATATTATTATTATTACACACACACACTAGATGTCTTTGTGGGGACTTTCCATAGACATCATGGTTTCTATACTGTAGAAACTGTATATACCCTCAACCTCACTCCAAATAAACCTAATCTCACCATTGATTAATTGTTACAATTAAAAACATAAATAAATATGTTTAATAATCAGTTTCCCTTGAGTGGAGTGTTGGCTGGTCATTACAGTGTAGGCGTGTGTGTGACTTTTACCATCCTGGTAGAGACATTTGATGATGTCCCACAATTGTAGGAAAACAAGTACACACATAAGTAACCTTGATGATCTTATTTGTTTATAAAAACCAATGGTACATGTTTGCAAAATCCATTGTTGGAAACTCTTCTATGAGTAAAGGGGAAACATGCATTACTTGTTTAAAAAGGTATAAAATAGCATGCTGTAAATAAAAAAGTAATATTACTTACTTTTATATACTTAACACCTGTTGTATGAGGCAAAACCGCTAGTTTTAAATTACTGTTTTACTTTTCAATAAGTGCAACAAGAATCATAAACATATGACATACTTAGTATATAGAATGCAGACTCAATAGAGCCCGCCCATATTCCACCATACACTGCTGCTCAACTCCCACCACCCTGCTAACACACACACACACACACACGCTATGAATGCTGTGAACATATGGTAAAACACTGCAGTCAACCTGCATTTGGTCACCCATGAGATTCATGCACACTTTCGCTCTCTCTGCAAGGCTGGTGCAAAGTAAAACCAGCAAAAAATAAACAGTCAAAAAAGCAAGAAAACATGAACCTTTCAAATAATAACAGAAGCCATGTCAGCCATTTTGAGTGACAAAGCAGCATGGTGCATGGCACAGGTTTGCTGGAGAAAGGACCTGTCATGCGTTTGAAGACGTCTTCAAGTGAATGGCTTCCTTTCTCACTCCCCCATGTGCGGGGCTGATGGCGTGCTGGGGCCTCCATGGCCCCTCGCAAAGAAAGCGGAGACATTATGTTCTGTTCCAGTCCGCTGTCAGAAAGAAGACTGATTTAGAAGCTGATTTAGACATAACTAACGGAGAGACAGATGCTGGAGTTTAGCTCTTCCTGTGTATGACAGAAGGAGGAGCAGAGCGCCAAGCATCCAGGCCGGAGCTGACGCTGAGGCGATGCTCAGACCTGCCCATGATCTGCTCGCACTGGCATGAGGCAGAGCACTAACATGCTTCTTGTGTTTTGTACAAATGCATGCACAAATACTCACAGACATGTTCAACGTTTTCTGAAGCTATCATGGCTCATTAATCTATACTATAAAATTATGGTATTCAAAAACATGCCATTATTTTAGGGTTTTTTAATCCCAAACTTCCAATGGGGCCTCAAGATGAATTAAAAAATATATATAAAAAATGCATAAAAAAATAAATGCAAACAAAACAAGCATTAATAAAAGATAAAGCAACTAAAAATCAATATAGTTCTGGTGTTAAGGTAGTTAACACTACTAACACTAGTAGTGTTCCTAGTTATGGCAAGCTATGGCAAGGAATAATTTTTGTGTGGGGGGATTAGATTTTGGGAAAGAGGGCTTAAAATATTGTTTGGAACAATGCGGGTGACTTGAGGCCATAAAGGGTATAATCCTGTATTGTATGGTGCCACTTTTAGTCTTGTGACTTACAAAAAGTATGAACATTTTGCTACTGATTCTGGGTAAGGACCACCCACTTAGACGGGAAGAGCCTGACATACAATGTAACATGTAAAGCAACCAGTTAAAGTTTGTTTTGTTTTCATGTGAATTTTATGTGGCCAGATGAAATACAGACATGAAATACAGAGCAATTTTTAGGCTTGTACTAATTGATTCAAGCAACTCAAAATGTAGCGTTGAAACATTTACAAGCCCATTGTGACTAAATCTTGAGCCTGGTTGCTCAATGCTCACTGATGCTTCAGCTGGCGGAAGTACACAGTGAAATGCAGTGAATAGTACCTCAGAAATAACTGTAACAAGCTTCCCCCTGAGTACTCACTCTTATTTAACTGCTAAATTGACCTGAATGTCATGTGGCGTCTCGGAGGGGATCGCTCTCCATTTCTGAAGGCTGCACACATGCTTGCGTCTGCTCTGCTCTTCACAACATCTGCACCAATGCACAGAGCAAGTTTAGATACGCCACTCAGCGAGAGGCGTATAAACCCCTATCAGTAAATCTAATGGTTTCCTGGCATCAGACAGCCACAATATATACAGTCAGGTGTGTACAGCTGTGTTAATGCCAAAGAATGCACTACTCAGATCTTGACACAAAGTACATTTCAGAGTAATTGAAATCTCAAACATTATGACCGTTTAACATCTGCAGGACAGGATTGTGCATGTGTCATAAATAAGTTTGTCATTCAGTTCAATGCACCAAAGATTTGGCAGACATGAACTGTAGAGTAAGTCTGCAGCTTGCTTTCATTTTAACATGTGCATGCATAATTGGCACACATTCGGTTAGACAGCAGCTAAATTGAATGAGAATCTTTGATGTAAACACTTCAAAATCCAAGCTTCGTCCAAAATCCACCTCAGTCCAAATTATATTTCAGTATATCTGAAATTTTGTTTGCCAATATTTATTAGAACAAAAATTGCCTTTTAAACCTTTCTTAAATCATACTACTTTCAAGAGCAGATTCAGAAATGCCCTATACTTATGCATTGTGCTGTATGGGACTCTCTCCCTCCAGCGTTTGGACAGGATTAGCATTCTGATCAATGGTAATATTTAAATGGGTCATGTGAGAATGATGAGAATCAGATTGGGATCTTTGTAGAGTGATCCCAATCCGATGGGATGGGCATTACAGAGAGACATGTACTCTGGAAAATGCATCATAAAATACATTCAAAAACGTAGTTGTAAAATCATGTAAATCAATAAGAAAAGGATACCTGACACAGCTACTACAACGTCTGTTTTAAACAGTGCATGACTAAATTTATTTTAGTTTACTTTAGTTTCTCATTACAATTACAATTACAATTACAATCTTGAACAATCAACCAATAGATAAATTAGGACTAGTGCCATACAAACAGGGCTTTATAGTCACTGACAACCGGAGCGCACAAAGCAGGTTGGATGGAAAAACAAGCTAGAAAAATGATCAAAAGAGAGAGACAGAGAGAGAGAGAAATGGGGGAATGGAGAGAAAAGGAGGCATTAGTGGCTTCAACCAGCTGCCAAATGATGGTTTTGATTGCCGGAGCTGGAGTGTAGAAACAGAAGGTATGAGGGGTGATTATCCAGCCAACATCCCTGATGAACAGATGTTAATAACAAAGCAGCATTCTCATTGTGTTTAATAGCCAAATGCAGAGGGCTAGGCTGAGCCTGTCTCTCTTCCCTTCCCAGAGAGATGGGCTTGGTGTGCTTTCATTGGCAGCAAGCTAGTCATTATGAGGGGAAAATTTGCAAAAAAAGGTAATGATAATCAGTCACTGAGCTGAATGCAAACGCAAATGATGGAATTGTGCAATGCAAAGATGGAGATGCAGACATTGTACCCTCAGTAATATCCATAGAGGTTTTGTTCTAGATTAAAAGTTATTAAACCATGTAAAGTAGTGGCTAATTTAGCGCTCATTTGGCATTTGCTAATAGCGCTAATGTCTGTCCTCATATCAAGAATGTCATCTAACATATTATACACTAACATATTATGTCACAGGTGTCAATTTATATCATGAATAAGGTGAAACAAATTGTGTATTGTGTTTATAGAGGTGCTTCTGTAGCTCAATTAGTACAGTTTTGCTTTAAGCAGTGCACAAGGTCACAGGGTTCAAGTCTTATGGAACCCAGTACCGATAAACTGTATACTTTAAATGTACTGTAAGTAACATTGAATAAAAGTGTCTGCCAAATTGCAAAATTGTAAAATAAATGTACATACATTGTGAATACATTATGTCCTGGCCTTGATATCTGTGAAAATAAATCCAATATGAATACAAAACATAAATGGTTTGAATTCCTTTCCTTATAAATCAATGCACAGGGAGACAAAAAATGCAGATGCAAGCAAGCGCAACAAAGAGTTAACAGGCTGTAGAAATTTGCATTATGGCAGCAACCATGTTTAGCTTGTTTATGAAAGATAAAGCAAACATCCAACAGCTGCAAATGAAATGCCATTCTGTGTTCCATAAGAATACACAATTTACTTATAAAACATTAAAATGCCACCAAACTGCATGAATTATTGAAACTCTGCAGATGCGCCAAATTGAATCGCTTTGCCGTGTTTCTCTGGGCTAACAGGCCCTATTTATCACAGATGTAGATGTAACTATTGCGTCCTTTGGTTTCACCCCGCATTTTATTTACTGTACTTCCCTTCCGAAGAATAATCATCCCACAACAGAATCACCTGTTTTGGGATGATGGAAAGGGAAGGGGAAGTAGGTTGGAAGGTGATGTTTTTTGGCCCTCCAACGTAAATAGGACATTGACGAGGTGGTATTTTGCAAACCCAGCGATCCCATACTTATGCTCTCGAAACAACACCTCCTGTCCAATAAGAGGAGGCGCTGATAATGGCTGCACTTGAAAGATAAGGAGGCAGGACAGGCACTCGGGCTGCTAGGCCTTTGTAAGGGCTAAATGTCTTTTATTGTGTTATTCATAGGGTGAGGACTGCAGAGACACAGATGATTAGAAGAAGGACTCATGCCTGTCTGAGTGTATTTTTTTCACAGAGACATACAAAGGGTGTACCAAAAATGCTGAATGTTTTACATAATGATTTTCAATTATGCATAAACATGCAGATTGCGAGAGGGGGTCAGACAGCAGATCTGTTTGTTTGAAGGTGTTGAATGTGTGTGCGTCACAGCCAATGAGAGATGTCTGACACAATATCTACACATGTAACAGCATATTTAATTGAATTCCTGTCTGTTGTAAAAGATGCATAACTGTGTCTACCTGATAACCCTGTAAAGAAATATTTCACTCAATAATTAAAAATCACTTATAAATTACTCACCCTCAAGGCATTCTATGCATACATGACTTTTTTTAGCCAAACACATGTGAGTTAAATTAAATAATATTCTAGCTTTTTTCAGCTTTGAATAGTGCCCTGGATTTTAAAGCTTCAGAAAGTGCATCTATCCATGTTAAAAAGTAATTTATTCTCTAGGGCTGCAGGGGGTTAATAAATGACTTCTATAGCAAAACAATGTTTGTGAAAAAAAGTTTAAACATTTTTAGCCATCAATTTGGCGCTTTTAAATGTAAACATAAGTATATAAACTACACTGAAGATGGTGGCATACCGCATTCAAGTCACCAAATCTCACCAAGTCTTGTGTGTCTCGTGACTTGCCTTGAGACAAAACACACAGTCAAATGCCAATAAAAGCTGGTTAGAACAACTTCTCCATCTTAAACCATTTTAGGAGAAGCACATGAAAAGAGGGTCTGATTAGGCACTGGCACTAACTCTGACAGCAGCTGGTGGTTGTCTACACCTCAGCTCAAAATGTTTCTAACCACTGAACAAATCAGTTTTAAGCACAGGACTATGCTGCTATCCTACTTTATTATAAACAGATTTCAATTGGAAATTGCCATGGAAAGTTTCATTTTATGAATGTTAATTTAGAATAGCAAAACAATTCAGTGAAAAATTATAATGTTGTAACAACTGTGGATACACTTATTTGGAATCAAAAGACTAATTAGTTGTCCAATTAGTTGGACAATTTTCATTGTACATTAGTGACTCTAGATAACTGCACATAACAATGATCGCATGATCGTATTTTTTTGCTTCCACGGCACCAAACTTCACTCAACGCATCACAACACTGTAACAGGGGTCATGAAACATGAATAACCCAGAGCAGCACGAAGCCGCTCCGATTTCATGATGACAATATGAGCCTTTTCTTAATATTCATGCCAATACAATTGAACAAAGTGAAAGAGATGAGAGCCTGAGGAGGAACTCTGATGAAAGTGGAGGCCGTTATTTGAAATTGAAAGAATATGAGGATAGTTAGTGGCTGTATTCCCAGCGGAGGCCTGCCTGTCACGGGCATGGAGCTCCACTGTTTAATGTAAACTCATGCTCCATCACCCTTGCCTTTCCATTATTCCAATCTCCAAACTGCCGTTTCATGCACACTTGGGCCGACCCCATGCTGCTCTCACTATTTATTGAATACATTTTTTACTCCAAAAACATTTTTCCACCTGAACTGCCACTTACAACTTCCGTGGGCACAAAAGCGTGCAAGGGGGAGCGAAAAGAGAGGAATAGGGAAAGAGAGTGACAGATAAAGAAAAGGAAACAGGGAGAAAGGCAGGTCACAAAGCTCTGCGACAGGGTTCATTTGTTCGTTTCGCATCTCGGGGTGATGCGGGTGAGCTGGCACAGAGTAAGCTAACAGAGAAAGTTGTTTATTTCCCTTTTATGTATTGTAGTAGGCCATCAGCATTGTCTTTCTCTTGTGCTCATGGAAAATAAAAGTGGGGAATAGGTTGTCCCCAGCTGTGAGGAGATGTTGGAAAATCATAAAGAGGGTAAGTACACACCAAACCTGGTCCATTATTCAACACCAATGCACCAGATCAATTTTAAAGAGTACTGGACTGATTAAAACCCCACTGGATTTGAATTGAGGCAAAAACGCTACCAAAGTACACAAATGTTCATACACTGCAAATGAGCTCTTACCCATCCAAAATACTTAATGAACCTTTCTGCATTACTGTGGAGGCAGGCAACCTCTATAGAGATGCTATAAAGTTTCATTCAAATGTTGATGCAAATAAATTAAGAACAGTTCCCTATCATGAAAATAGCTGAATATCTAAAAATATATTTTAGAATAACATAATAGAAAATGGGTACATGAATGATATTGTATTGATACTTACTAATACTTAATTTAACATATACTAAGGATTATCGAAGACATTAACTAATCATTAATCATCAAATTAATGACACAACAATGCATTAAGAAATCATTAAATAAAATATCATTAAAAATGCACTAAGAGTGTCATCTTTATACAGCAACAAAAACAAAGATTAAGGTTATTTATAGATCTTTAATTAGTTATTTACATCATTTTGTAAACAAATTTAAGCTAGCATAGCTAGGTGCTGTGATGCTAAAGCACCTATTTTAGTAGCAGTGAGAACACAACAACATATACAATCCAACTAGTGTAGGTAAAACTAATATTTGAAGCTTTCTACTCGTGGTTTACACCAGTCAACCATGTTTTCTATTTACTAAGATTTATTTTGTTAAAGCATAGAGGTAAGGGGTGGAATTGGTGCATACGTGTGCATTAGCAGGTGACAGGAGTGTGGCTTTCAGATGCGGTCTAACCCTATCACACACAGGTCAAAATCAGAAGAGAAGAGATGCAACACTTATTCACCAGAGCCTGGCCCTGCTTTGTAAGAGCCCTGAAAGTGACGCTTTCCAACAGAATTACATGGGTTTTGTGTAAATAATCAGGGACTGACCTATGGGGTTAAACCCAGTAATTGAAGTGATACTTCAAAGCGACAACCACCTTCACAAGATTCTATGTGTGTGTGTATGTGTGTTTATGTGTGAGAAAGAGGGAACCATTTGAGGGGGACTGTATCCAGTGTGTGTGCCTGTTTGATTGGACTGGGATGGCTCTGTGGGAAGGTCTCATCTCCCCTACAGCTGCTCTCTCTACATCTATCTCATCTTTTTTCTGCTCCTGTGTCCCTCTTCTCATCTCCTCTAACTCATTAAATGAGTGACACAAATGCAACATTAAGTTGCGTCGAGGCCGCAAATGGATGAATAAAATCTGATGTAATGTATTCTTTCCACTACTGCACAAATGTGTATTGAAAATCATTTTCCTGGATGTGGAATGACTGGCGATGATGATGTTTTATAGCTTTGAGGTTTTTTACAGATCCACAGACAGGTAAACAAAAGTTAAAACAAAAGGTATAACTTATGTATAATTAATGTATATTTTCAAACGGGCATGTTTATAATAATCCTGCAGAGAACACAAAGCAATGGATGTAACTGCAACTCGATGAGGACCTAACCCCTTTTCATTAATATTCATTGATGTCAATGGGGGGAATTTATCATCATTTATCAACATTTAGGGATAATTATTATGACTGACATGATGGGTAAGTGAGGTCAATACAAAGTGTCTAAAACATTACAGACCCTGAATTACAAAGGGGTTTAGCATATAGAAAGCTTTTAACATGCAGTTGTCTACAGAGCTTCATTCAAACGCAACAAGACAAATCAATAAATAATGCTGATCACCAACTTAAATAAAGCAATAAGTCATGAGTGTCAGAAATTCTATTCTAAGGGAACACACATACAATAATATGTATAGGCTAAATGCTCTGTAAGTTGAATAACAGCCTTCATAAGAAAATCTGGATTGTTAAGCGAAACCAGTCAATAGCCATAGCTTTCAAATGTCTTAAAAAAATATTTTCATTCAAGGAATATCCTGGAGAGCAATATAGAAAATGAAGTGGCTTTATGTGATGGTGTGACTGGACTGGACATTGTGCCAGATACTGTAAGTGTTCAACACTTCACAAGCTGTAAAGTCCAGCCCTGTAGGAGCTGTAAACCCCAGATGCTGTAACCATTAGCATTCTGTTCCAAAGAAACTTCCATCTTCTTTCTCAAAAAACTGCCTGTACACAATCAAACATAGTTATGAAAATGCAAATATATACAAGCAGAAGTAAACACAGTATTAAGCTTGTACTCCTTGGCAATCGATATTCGAAAACAACAGGGAGCTTCATCCACTTATCCAGATAGCAAAACGCTCATACCCAGACGCTTGTGTAGGCAGACACACATCCAGAGAAACACATGCAGATAGATTGATTCCTGGTCCTGCTCTAGCTATGGGCCTCCTTCCCTCATTAATTTTACTGAGTCCTCCAGATGGGAAACAAAATATTAATTTTATTCAGCCTAAGGCGTGGAGCTGCGTGAAGGTGCTCCGTTAATCAGGGGGCTCGGGTGAAGATGCAATATCACAGGATGACCGCAGAGCCCTATGGGTAGGCAAAGGCTTTGGTTTGTCACAAATGTAATTAATTGAATGGTGGGGAATGATGAATCGATCGGAACACGTGGAGAAGACGTGACTTCCTTAGAATTATGGCAACCCCACACCAAATTATGCAAATTAATTGGCTCTACCAATGTGGCATAAATTGCGAGTGGTACTACACTGCATGGTACATTAGGCGTTTCATCCAATAAAAACAGCATTCTTTACAAGTGAATCTTTGAGTCAGAGCATTCAAAGAAACTATTCATTTTCAACACAGATGTGAGAGTCTGGCAGCATTTTGCAGTCAGTTTCTGGCTGAAAACGGCATGGGGCAAGCAGTGCACAGGGTGTGCCTGGGCGAGAGCAGAAAAGAGACCAAAAGTGAGCGAGAAAACGGCAGAACAGATGAGAAACCCTCTTGCCCATGTCCACAATGACATCTGGTATGGAAGCAGTACAAGTGTTTCTCATTGAAATTCTACCGCTGCCCCAAACTGATCATTTCAAAGCCCTGTGCCCAACTATATCTTCTGTTTTTTTTTTTTACCCACTCAAGCGAGGATCTGAGAGAGTCTATCGGTCACATCTCTGAGACGGAGTATCACTGATTTGTCCACAATGTTGCTCTACCACCTGCTGCGTTGCTGCTGAAATTGCTATTGTCAACACATGCACACACACACTCTACATGGCTCTAATTAAAGAGACAGTCAAATGAATGTCACTTCTGCTTTTCACATTTCTGCTTCTCACTTTTCTCATTCGTGATAGACCTTGTCACATGGGTGGATTATGCTAATTGTCCATATATCTAGGGGCTTATATCAACTTAATTTACACAAATCCGTTGCCTTGGACCTCTGAATTCATGTCTGTTATGATCAAAGGCAAGGCAGATAATTCTCAGAAGATGGATATTACATTTGAATATCTTCTTTAGTGTTGGAAGAGTGATGAAATATATTTTTGAGGCGCATCTCAATTTGTCCATTTCATAACACAATGGCACAACAGATGAGTGATAGTAATATGGTGTATCCACGTCATATGGCATGCTAATGTGTTTCGTAAATATTTAATGAAATTAACAATCTATACATGCCTTTTTAACCAGTAGTACGGCATGTCTAATTGTCTTATAAATGAGACAATACTTTTAGGGCAGATTTCAAATTGTGTTTGCATAACCTTTTAATGAAGGGAAAATAAAAGGAAAAGCAAAGTTTTTAGACATTTGACTTGCCAATAAGGACTCCCTATTTTTAGTAATACTATGGTTAAGGTCTAAAATTACTCAACCCTAAAAAATTTAAATCATAACTCAATAAGTGTTGACAGTAACAAACACACAGTAAAATCTTTAGGGGAATAAAAGTAGCCTTATATATGTCCATTACAAGGCATTTAACAGTTTTATGGGTCAAATTTATTAACCACGGCTATCTTCTGCATGCACGGCTATCTGGTGATGCATCTTAAATTGTATGTAACCAGGAATATTAAATTTAATACAAGATTAAATTTGATTGGACAAACAGTATTTGCATTAAACATGTTTACAAACAATACATGCATGCACACACACACACACACAACAGTAGAACTTGCTGAACATGTCGTGTCACACAAATGTGTCCACATGCTCTTCCTCTGCATTCTCCTACAAAATGGCAGCACAAGACAGAAAGACGGCACTGATCACGAAGAAAGACAAGAGCGAGTGACATCTTTCTTCTAATAACAGAGAAGATCCTTTCCAACAGCACTATCTTTCCATGACTCTCTCTTTTTGAAATACACGTGTCACTGCAAAGTGACAAATAGCACATATTAATTAGGTACTAGACTGGGCGAGATTGCTGTTATTAACAGAGATGGGGAAGGTCGGATTTAATTGCCTGTGACATCAAAGTCAAGTGACTAGTATTTCAAGCATCATTTAAAATGTTTGATATGGAAGCCATTGTTCTCACATAAAGGAGTGTCTAAAAATACAAAAGGAGAGTGATGGGGAGAAGAGACAGTGCTCGGGCGAATATATCTGCAGTCTGACTGCTAATATCACCACAACTGCTCATGAAATGACTGGTTCCTAATAAGAAAATCCTTTCCTGCACTTTCTTTGCAATATTCCCTTAATCTTACAAAGGTTTTGGGAGATTTTTTCTTTGAAGCATGTGTTTTTATTAAGCTTTGTATCTGTTCTGTTTTAATTTTTTTTACTGTTAAATTGCATTTGAAAAATTTAATCACAAACAATCGCAATCTGTTCAAATTGTGGCAAATTTGGAATTTGTTCTACAAAATTTTGATATGGGGGAGGGTGTGCCTATGAGCTATAAAGGATATTATTTATAATATTGTATTTTACTTATACCTGAAGGGACAAACCTTCATAACAAAGCTTCTAATTAATATCAAAGAGTGGTGAGCTCGACAATTACACATAAATAAGTGAATCACTTTTAGTGTACAATTAAGATGATGGCACTCATGATGGGGATTACAGAGATGTGGTATGAACTGGCGGCAGTCTGGCTAATGACGGGAGGGGCCAACAGTGCACAGAGAGCACCGTGTGGTTAGTCGCCCATCGCCATGGCAACTGCACGCTCGCACTCTGTGGTCCCCAACCCTAAAATTAGTGCTGAGGTGCGTGGTTCCAAAAGGCATTCTGAGCTTACTTTGACAGACTTTCATTTGGGAAGCTGTTTCTTCCACCAACATCATCAAAAAATGCACAAATCCACTATATCTGCACACTAAAACCAGAGAGATATGTAGAGGTACGGAGACGATACCGCTTGTGGTTATAAACAGAAGGAAAATGCCATAACCTGACTCATAAGCCAGCACCCAAGTTGTGTTTTTGTGCTATGGGGGCCCTTCTCTCTCTTTGCTGTTTCAAACACATCCACCATCTGCTAGCCACAACCATTCAGCTTTTATCATCAGTCCCTGGCCTAAACTTACAGGCCTCTTGAGAAAGAACTACAGTAGTTCATTTCATAGAAAAGCATCACATCATGAGAATATCCACATTAAAGCATATTTTGCCCACAGATAGAATGCTATGTCGAAGCCATCTTGGTCCTGTACTATCCTCAGTCTATTTCCTCGCTGATTTTATTCCGCTCTAAATGGAATGTTAATGCAAACACTGTCAGCGGCAGGTCTTTAGACGTTCCGTCTCATGCATATAACATAGCTTAGAGCTGCCTCTAGAGTCTGCTGTTCCATAAGACTCACCAGGTGCACAGCTCGGCAAATTATCAGATCAACAGGGAGGCGACTACAACATCCTGATGATCGCAGGGCCGCCCGCCACATCATTTAGAAAATAGCCTATTCGTTTTTCTTTTTTTTTTTGCCGACATTAAAGATAATTTACTGACTTTCAATTCCTGATTTGTACCAAGAAACACTTAAGAAGTAAATCTCCAGCTGAGGTGTGCGTTATTGGGTTTGAGTATGATTTTAATGCTAATGTGAGACAAGGTAAACTTTTCCACCTTACGACAAGTGTCTCTGAGCCAGTAATTGTCTATGAAGTATTTGGATAGTTTTCCTTATGAATGAGCAATTTATCATCAAGACTGACAAAGAATTCAGAGCAATCAAGAAAGTGAGGCAATATACCATCTCTCCATAAATGATATAAATATAAGGCTCTATAAACTTCTAAAATAGATCAATCACAAGCTCGTGTTGACGTTGGTAATGTCTCTTATTTGATTATAATGAATGACAGTATAAATTATGTTGTTTTAGAGTAAGCTGAAAACTCTTCCTTCATCAAAACCTGTTTGAGTCACTTAGAAGTAATAATTCATAACTGACTGTCTCTTTCTCAGCATGATAAGTTATAAATCAGTATCAAAAATGATGTCAGTACACATGTCAGTACTATCAGATGAGTGATATGATGAATAAGGCAATAAGTGATGGTACTTATTTTAAAGCAACAGACAAAAGCTAAAGATTGTGTAGGCTGTTTATCATCATAGAACCATACAATAATAGAATAAAATATTAGTACAAAGGGTTAAATGCCAAAAAAGTAGGTTATAGTAGTGTTTAAGCTACATATTTGCCAATTTTTTTATCATTTTGAGATCAACAGTAGCTGATTCTGCAGCCTAGTGTCAAAAAAATACCAGCAGACTTGTAGATGGATGGTGCCAGTTTTGCTGTGAAACAATATCATTACAATATGTGTATATATATATGCACATATGCACACACACATACAAACACGTGCACCCATACACAAACCCACATTTACAAATCTATCTAAATGGGGACATTTCATAGAGTTCTATTTTTATATACAGGTAGTTATAAACAATATAACCTAACCTATGTTTATTTAACATTTTTTATTAAAACAACCTTATTTATTATATTTATATAGAGATTTTGCCTTTATGGTGAAAACCCAAGTGAGTAACCACCCCCCCCAAAAGGGTGTGTGTGGTATATTGCCTCACTTTCTTGATTGCTCTGAATTCTTTGTCAGTCTTGATGATAAATTGCTCATTCATAAGGAAAACTATCCAAATACTTTATAGACAATTACATCACTGGCTCAGAGACACTTGTCGTAAAGTATACCTTGTCTATAAATCGCGAGTAACGGCACAGGTAAAGTAAAAACAGAAATACTTAGTAGAAAATATAAATTAGATCACTACACACATCTCACCAGTTCACCAGCTGCTGACCCTGAATTTACACTCTGGGCCTTGTGTCATCCTTATAACGGCCATGGGTTGGAGCTGTAATTGCACAAACGGAAAGACATGCGCACACATTCACACAGTGCGCACACATTCACACAGTGCGCCTAGTGGCCTTACAGGATGGGTACGAAGAGAAAATACATATTGATAAGTTACTATGCCATCCCCAACAGAACCTCTCCCTTGAGGAGTCACAGATTGGAATTATAATGAGTGGGATTACCACAGCAACCCCCTATCTCAACACATGCACTCACACATCACCCCTGTGTGGGTACACCATAACACTGGGCTTTGCCCTGTGTGGAAGACAGGAAGCCAAGTGGCAGTGAGGAACATACTGAAGTTAATTAACAACATCTGACACAGATGCCGTGCTTGTTCTTGCACAAGAGGTGGTCCGGCACATTATTAAATTTTGGTATTTTCCTTTCATTTTCCACCCCCATTTCCACTCTCAGATCGTCTCTGAATTTCAACCTTCTTGACACACTGTATTAAACTCCATCAAGGATGCAAGTATTGAACTGACTTTCAATGCAATTAGGCTTTTGCCTAATTTTCAATAAACTGCTCTTTTGTATTATCTTCTCAAAAAGGCCTTGTTATTTGTGCTCTCACCCTCGTTTGCTCCAGTCTATTTAAATCTGGGATCCCGAAAATATTATGACATGAAACCTAACTGTCAGGCCACATATGGTGAGCTTTCAACCTCCAGGATCTGTATGAGATGTACAGCTAGTCTAGGGATAATTGACCTCTGGAGATGGAATACATATTGTTCTGTAATACTAAGAATGAAGAAATTCAAAGCTTTTTCTGTCAATCCACCAGAAGGTGTTGAAACAAAAGGACTGGTTGAACTCATCATTACACCGTATCTCCGTAATTAACCCCAACCTTCTACTGTTGTTACACCACGTCAGGGTGAGGAGAGCGATAACATATGTTTAATTTCTTCTGCAACTAATCAAGGGACTAAACACTGAAATAGATGTGTGATTCACCCCATTGTCTGTTAACGTGTTGGTAAGCGGCACATATGTCAAACAGTTATTTGCAAAGCTCTATAAATCGCTCATATCAACCCATCCTGGGAAATGAAAAGGCCTCTGTGTGTTTGATTGGTTGAAGCCTGATGTTGCCAATTCGTCTCCAAAACTCTCTAAAATGAGCAGTGACCTATGTTCCCTCTTGCCCTGTCTTGTTAATTACCCTCATACATCATGTCTTAAATGCCACACTATTTACCTGCTGTGGGTTGCCCATCCTGTGCACACCTGACCCGCAGAGAGCTGGACCGAGTGATGGAGGCGAGATCCATTCTGAGCACAGCATCAGAACCAGCGTCACTATGGGAAAGTTACCACAGAGGTCACAAAACAATGACTGCTGAAGTGAACTCAGGTGTATTATTAGATATGCATATGCAGTTTCAATGCATATGCATATAAATAAATGTACGTTATAGATTAGATTACTTAAATTCTGTATTTATCCCAAAACATGGCACATCCATAAACTTGTCTTAGAGATCAGTACTATTTGCTTGTGTGTGCACAAACTGGCCTTGGCAACTTCTGACTCTTTGTACTAGAGATTTAAAACAATAAAAAGGGAATAATTTGTACAGGTAAATATGATAAATCATTTCAAAATGCCATGAGCTCTCAGCAGACTGGAAGGCAGAAGGGGTGGGGCAGCTGAAACGTTATGCTGCCGCCACCTGCTGGTAATCTCCTTTGATTTCTCCCCTTGTGTGGCCACTTAAAAACACCCCCCAGCCGCCTCTCTCTCTCTCTCTCTCTCTCATTTCCTCTCAGAGCAGCCAAAGAACAGAAATCAAAAATTTCAGTTGTTGAAAAAGGAAATGTATCGGTTTTATTTTCTTAAGCACGTTTTAATAAACCAGTATGCGTTTTATTTCGTATAATACGGATAATTAAACATAAAAACTATATATTTTATTACGATAGATACTTTTTAATTAACATATTATAACGTTTATATTATTAATTAAATATTAATTAGTTCCTTATGAACAAATAACAGCTTATTACTCAAAGTATTGACACTATACTGTTTCTGTTTAGTGTTAATTTATTGATTCGGTTTTAGTATCTATTACTGCAATAAATTCAATCTGAACATACCAACAGCATTCAGACTTTGTTTTGTTATAACTTTATGCCAGGTGTCTTTCATACTATATGAACTACAAAAATGAAATATATTAAAGAACAAATCGTTCGGCAAACTCCAACGCGTGGTGGTGATGTCATCGTAATATTTGCATGTTTCAATGTAATTGGTCCTCCTTTCTCACCTTTTTTCACATATAGAATTGTGATTGGTCATCTTTATTATATTT
>JBAJNP010008629.1:0-19834 GCA_036877545.1 Yasuhikotakia modesta
TACCCACACATTACATGTACCTACACCATGTGTATGTAATGTCTGATGCTTTGTAGATACGGAGCCCAGGGTTTAACCCTCAGCAAGATTGTTCCTCACATCTGTCATCTGTTAGGAGACCCCACGGCTCAGGTACGAGACCACCGCCTGTCTGCGTGTTTAGGGTCCGGCGAGTCATGTCCTGGTCTCGGGGTCCCTCTGCTGGTGAACACAGGAACTGTCCTAAATTTAGCAACCTGAAGCGTTTACTCTCATTTACTCAGCAGATGTTATGTGTGTTTTTACATTGTATTGCGTTTTTTAAAGCATCTGCTGATTGTGGAACTGATGATGTGCAGGTCCGAGACGGAGCGATGAACTGTCTGGTGGAGATCTACAGACACGTGGGCGAGAGGGTGAGAGTGGACCTGGGGAAGAAAGGTCTTCCTCAGTCACGGTACTCAAACAGCTGCACTGTCATAGTGACTGAAACAAACCATTCGTTCTGTCATCAGTCCTTCATTTAAATACATTAGTCACATTATTTTATTACGTTACTTGATAGTAATTTTCCTTTATTATATCAAACTCTTGTCTTTGTTAGAAGTGAAATGTACAGTCAGTCAATTCTGTGTGTTTCTTACAGGCTGAATGTGATTTTTAGAAGATTTGATGAAGTTCAGAGGTCAGGAAACATGATTCTGTCTACAGGTGAGGGATGTGATTTCACCTGTGGTCTTCATCTGTGTAATTTGTGCTGTAATCTCCGTGGTAACAGATGAAAGACAGTCTTCAGGTGCTGTAGTAACCAGGATGAGTTATTCAGGCGAGATGGTGTTTCTGCTCAGAACTGTGAAGATTGTTCTTATTTTTTCTTCACTGTCCTAGTTTCTTTGTGTCACAGTGTGTGTTTGTGTGTGTATGTGTGTGTGTGTGTGTGTGTTTGTGTGTGTGTGTGTGTGTGTGTTTGTGTGTGTGTGTGTGTGTTTGTGACAGTAGGTTTGGTTTAATTTAGAAGGTGGGATGTGAACAGATTTTCTGTGATGCTGAAAATAATTTATTTGTTTATACACAGAGACACACATTCAAGTTTAGTATATGAAACATATACATATATGAATGTTTTTAATAACAAGCACAAAATGTAATAAAGAATATGTAAATATGATGCACTTCTCATCACAGTTTTTGAGCATCACTCGTCTTTTCCTCATTGCAGTGAGACAGTTCTGTCTGTCGTGTGGCTGTACTGTCTGTACATTAACACCAGCAGTTTATAATGTTTGGATCAAGATTCTTCAGAAGATCTTGCGTTTGTGTTGCGTGGTGATTGTGGGTGATGTGTTCCTTTAAACGTGTCTGTCAGGTCAGTGGGAGCTACTGCAGATGAGAAGCAGCGCTCGTGTGTTCAGTCACAAGACCTTTAGTTTCTTCTGTCGCCATGACAGAAGGAGACGGTAAGATCAGAATAACGTTACAGTGAATGACGGTGAGCGTTTGTTTGTGTGGTTCAGAGCTCAGAGGTGTTTCAGATGCTGCTAGTATTTGTTTGTTTTTATCTGGTGTTTAGGGTTTTGTTTGGTAGTCATCCTCATTTTGTTTAGAATGATGAAGCTGAGAGAGCTGAACATTATTTACTGTTGTCTTTAGATGTTTTACAGATTTACTGAGTGACTGAAATCAGTGTTATTAACATTATTGGTTTGTTTTTTGATAGAGCTGTTTAGCCTGTGATCATGTGATCTTAACTCGACTCTCAGCGCTGTAAAGAATTTATCATGATGAATATTTGATACTCTGAATTCAGTTTTGCTCGGTTCTGCTCTGATGTTCAGCTGGAGTTCTCAGCTTCTGTAGCGGTCTAGTACCCTGATTCTGTTTCACCTGGGTCACAGATGGTTGTGGATGGTTGCCAGGGGGTTGCTAGGCTGTTGGCTGTTGTGGTGTTGTGAAGTCTTATTATAAAAAAGCTCACACATAAATCTCTGAATTATCACCCAACAGGTTGTAAGGTTTAACAGTTTTAAGCCACACACACACACACACTCAGCATAAGCAGCTTTAGATGGGACACTTGGCTGAAATGGGGCATTTTTTACCTCTTTCAGCTACTTGTCATTTTAAAGTAGGTTACACTGCAGTACGGACAGACACAAACTAAACATGTAACCTCAGAATTATCATTAATTATCATTAATACGTCCCTGAATTTTGACATTATTTTCATCATTACTAGGTTACAAATATGTTTTCAGATAAGCTGTAAATAAACTTTGAAATGATACATCATTTAAATTATTGGTCACAGTTGTATTTGTTTGTGAATAAAAATTATTATCTGGTTTCCTGCAGGTAATAAAACCTGTCAGTGCGTAAATCTCTGTTTTAAAATCTGCTGTTAATATTTTGCCACCTAGTGGTGAAACATCTTTTCTGACATCAGTAATGTATATTTTGAGAAATATAGAGATTATTTGTAGTTATGAACACTGTCAGTCTTATAAATATGTGATAATAATTATGTGGCATTTTTTGAAACATACATTAAGACAATTACTGGGACAGTGTGACATCATCACACTGAGTCACACATGATGTCAGGAATGATGTCAGGATGTCAGGAAGTGATGTTAGAGACAGACGTACAGTGTGTGTGTGTGTGTGTGTGTGTGTGCGCGCACATACTGCTATTGCATGCTATTTTTTTAACATACAACTTCTACTGTTTCTGTAGTATGCGGTATACAACACAGAACATTGTGTGAGGCCCTTGACATAGTGAGCACTATGTAGTATGCTTGTATTTGTTTCTGAGCATAGCCCTGTGTCTGGTCCCTCCCACCTGGTTCCCCTCCAATCGGTGGTTTGAGGCGGGTGATAGATCAAGCCAGCACGCGGCAGTTTTCACGCACACACACATGCACACACACAGCTGTACACACACACAGAAGCAGGGAGGGGTCGCCGGCAGAGACGGTATCAGAATGAGGCAGCGTGGCTAACCGTGACGATATGTTGAGGAAACTGGTGTGTCGGAGAATCTGTGCATGTGAGTGTCTTACCTTCAACTGCATGAACCGAGAGAGAGAGAGACAGGAGATGAGGTGAAGGCGACAGCATCAGTGTGTCACAGGCAGGGCAACACGCTGCTCTGGGGGTATGCAGTCAGACATAAGCAGGGTGGGCCAGCGTTCTGTGTGTGTTTGCTGAAGCAGAGATTTATTGTGTGTGTTTATGTGACTAATGTTGGTGTTTCTGAATGACAGCAGGTTGCATGTTTCTGTCTGTGTCTTGCTGTGTGTGAAATCTGATCGGTGTAATTAAATGCAGGGGCTCGTGTGTTTTTGTATGGGAAAGGGTTTGTCTATAATTATGGTGACCAAATGCTCCCTGAAACATTGTAGAAATGGTATAATAAATGTACTAGTTAAATCAGTTTCAGTTGGTTTAATGTGAGGGTATGAAATATCATTAGCTCAGCAGAACAACAGATGAAATCAACAAACGTGTGTGTGTGTGTTTGCTGGGGGTGTTTTGCTATAAACTGGAGACGATATTGTGCCCAGAAGTGAGTTAAACCACTAAACCTCCCTTGGGAAATCATTGGACAGATTCTTTATTAGAAAAATGACTCATAAATAAAGTAAATAATGTCTTATTTTGTTCTCTGTTTAGGGTTGGGTTAATGGTTAGGCGTCTCATTAGTAGTATAAGCTTTATATAAAACATAATTCTGGAGTGTGTCCCCTCGTGGATAGATGAGTGTGTGTTGGGGGTCTCTGAAGCTGTTCAGAGTGTGTTTGAAAGATGCCCACAGTAAAGGATTTCAGCAGGATGAATGTGTGTGTGTGTGTATAAATAATTCAGGTCGATTGATTGCAGGTCTGTCAGATTTCACTGCTTCCCTGTTTGGGGAGGTGGGGGGCATCTGACTGCGCGGGGTTTCCTAGCCAATGTCACACAGAAGAGAGGGCAGCGTCTCTTAAAGTGCCACATGTGTGTAGCCCAGACAACGACGTAAAATCCTCAGTAATATGAGAACAGACTAATGTCTGATCACAGATACAGGCTGAAGCTACAGTTAGCCTCACATCTGCTCATGTTATGTGTTAAAAGCGACACATGAAACTACTGCTAACTGATCCATAACAGCACGTGGCCATGTAATCTTACTATTTTTATTTTGTTACGTACTATAAAGTATTTGTGCATGTTTTTTTATTTATGTGCACTTGTAATCTTTAATGAGAAACAATAACCTTCTGCTCTCCCACAAAACAGCATCTCTGTCTTGATGATGTATGTCTCTCCCCGAGGGCGGAGCTATATTCACTGTCCAATTATCAGGCAGTTTCCAACTTCCAACGAGCTAATAAGTTGTCAAAGAATAAAAGTTTCGCTGTGGTGAAGAAAAGAAACTATTTCTATTTCATGACAACTTCCAAGCATTTGTTTGCCTGTTGTTCCTCAGATAAGAACATTGATGATGATGATTCTGTGGACGGAGGGCGTTCCTCCTCTTCCTCTAAAGGGGCGTCATCGGTGCGGCGGACGGGGTCCACACGTCGGCCGAGCTCCGCCTCCAGCAGCAGAAGTTCAGGTGAAGATCTATCAGTCATGTGGGACAGTTTGAGTTCCTCAGATGTCTGAGGGTTTTCATGATTCTCCTCAGGTAAAGAAAGTTCTGGCGCTGGAGCTGTTGATGAAGAAGACTTCATCCGTGCCTTTGAGGACGTGCCTGTTGTACAGGTCATTTATTTCACTGGTTAATGTTTCATATAACATCATACACACCATTTCTGCTACTGTAGCTTTAATAACAGTATATATAAATGACCTCTGTTTTGATTTGCTAACACAACACTACTAGCATATCTCACATTGTTCTTCATCAGGAAGGGTCAGGTTGCTGAGTGTTGATTGGGTGTTGAGATGTAAATGTTGTGATGTCATGCACATGAGGCTTTCTGAGTCTTTTGGCAGTTTAGTTTTAGTGTAAATGAAGTATGTCAAATGCTTCCTAATTCAAGAGAGCTTTTAAACAGCAGAAAAGCAACGAGTGTCATGTTTAGTTGGTTTCTGTATGTCGTTGAGCTCTTATTTAAACGGAAACATCGATACAGCTGATGGTGAGCGTCTGTCTGTTATTCGGAGCATCAGTTGGACATTCGGTTCCGCTCTGAAAGAACTCTCAGTTCAGTTTCTGGACTGACGCCAGTTTGAAAGGCGTCCAGGTTTTCATTAACTCACCGTACGTTTGATGACGCTGGTTTGCTTACAGATCTACTCCGGCCGAGAGCTGGAGGACAGCATGAGCAAGATCAGAGAAGTTCTGTCTGATGACAAACACGACTGGGAACAGCGAGTCTCTGCAGTGAGTGAGAGTTCTCCTGACTCTGGAATGCTGGATTCTGATTGGTCAGTCATGGGGTGGGCGGGTGTATCATGGTCCTGAACATAAAGGTTTTGGCGGGTTTGGGTTGTTCATTGTTCTTCATGAACAGTGAGTGACTGTGTTGTCAGGATGAGGGATTTGATGGTGTGTACAGTTGAGCTGTGTACAGTAGTATAATTTGATTGGTTTTCAGCTGAAGAAGATGCGCTCTCTGCTGCTGGCCGGCGCGTCACACTACGAGGGTTTCTCTCAGCAGCTGAGACAACTGGAGGGGGCATTTAAACTGTCAGTCAAAGATCTGAGGTCACAGGTGGTGCGAGAGGCCTGTATCACACTGGGGTGAGCACAGTAGAGTCAATGGAATGCTTTACTTTAATAAATGTGGTGTATTTCTTTCAGCTGTATTCACTACAGTGTCAGAATCTGTTCTGACTGACATGTTGTGCAGCATAAATCATCAGACACTCACATTAGTTAACATCAGACTGCAGCGTGGCTCACTAACCGAGCTTTAATCAAGAGAATCAATTAGCTGAAGTGGTTTCATTTCACTGGATGAATTCCAGACAGACATTCAGACTGTAAGATCTGCTTCACTTCATGAGGGACACACGCACACACACACTTATCATTGGACTCTTGGGCTCTGTTACAGAACAGACAAGCAGACACAGTCAGTACACACAAGGCTTTTGTTGAGTTTGGCATTAGCATGTTGCTGATTATCATGTTCTGTAAAAGCATAAAAATAAAACGTGAGCTGATCTGTGGTTTGTCTCCTCCAGGCATCTGTCGTCTGTGTTGGGAAATAAGTTTGATCACGGAGCTGAAAACATCATGCCAATGTTACTGAACCTCGTCCCCAACAGCGCCAAAATCATGGCAACATCTGGAGTGGCAGCGATTCGTCTCATTATACGAGTGTGTTTGACACACACATGCAACACACACACAATCTGAGCTGATACACAGTCAAGCGTGACGCTGAATTCAGAATGACAAGAGCCGTCAATAACATTGATCTGATGTGAGTTATCTCAGCCCGTGCCTCTGGACACTCGTGCAGAGCTTGATGGAGAATAAATGTCACAGCAGGGATAAACGTCAGAGTGTTGAGTTGCTCTCCAGCCCTCATGTTGTCCAAACAGCAATAAGTGATGTTACACGTTCTTATAAATGTAAATTTGTGTTGTGATTGTTTTGTTTCAGCACACACACTATCCACGACTTATTCCCATCATGACCAGCAACTGTACATCTAAATCAGTGGCTGTCAGACGGTGAGAACACACACACACACACACACACACTCATTGAGCGATTGGGTTTTGAACAGAAATTCTCTGTTTGTCCTGCAGGAGATGTTATGAGTTCTTAGATCTTTTGCTCCAGGAGTGGCAGACAAATTCTTTAGAGAGGTAAACACACACACACACACAGAGAATGGTAACATTTTCGGGGTCTCAGGAGAGGCTCACGTGTTTGTGTCACACACACATATATGAATGAACCCTCACTGTTGCCGTGGCAACACCAAATCAGAGTAAAGATTGTTTTTGGGTTCTCTCTGTACAGGCACATCTCTGTTCTCATGGAAACCATTAAGAAAGGAGTTCACGACGCAGATTCAGAAGCCAGATCTGTGGCTAGGAAGTGAGTGATTTCTGTTTGGCTGATAAAAGACTTGATATTTAAGGGCTCTAGGTAGGCAGCACACTAGAGTTTGGTGCTAATGTGTCAGATTATCAGTTGTTAGCGGCATCAGTTTGTCCTCTAGCTGTGATTGAATGTATTGATGGGTTTCACTGCAGATGTTACTGGGGTTTCCACACTCACTTCAGTAAGGAGGCGGAGCAACTGTTTCAGGCGCTGGAACTGACCTATCAGAAAGCTTTGCAGTCTCACCTGAAGAGTTCAGACAGCGTTGCCTCTCTCCCGCAGTCTGATCGCTCGTCCTCCAGCTCTCAGGAGAGCCTGAAGTGAGAAACCACATGTGCTGCATGTGTAGTGATCACTCTGTAGTGTGTGAGAGTTTTCATTCTCTCTCTCCATCTCTTTCTTGTCTTTTGTAGTCGACCACTATCTGTTAAAACGCCTGTTGGGAGCAGCTTAAGCAGAAGTGAGATATTTATTCTGTTTTAGCAGTATAAAAGCATTTGCATGTTTGTTTGTGAGATTTCTTCACACATAAGACTGTAAGTTGTTGTTCTGCATCTGTGACGCTCAGAAATGTTACATGTTTATCTGTTCTTCCTCAGCTAAAGTTGCGAAGTCCGGCGTGTCCTCTGGGTCCGGCTCGCTGCAGCGCTCCCGCAGTGACGTGGACGTAAACGCAGCAGCCGGCGCTAAGTCCCGCATGCCTGCGGTTCCCACGGTCGCCCCCTTCAGCTCAGCTGCAGCACTGCCGCCGGGGTCGTACGCATCACTGGGTAAAACACACACATACAGAGTTACAGTGGTGAAGAGCTAAGATGATAAAACTACACAACATTGATAATGGAGATGTTTAGGTGACCCACACTCTGCCTGCATGATTCGAACCTGTTTCCCACCTGACTAACACACACTGATATCTTCCTGTTACACCCGCTCACCACCTCTGACCCTAAAGATGCTGGCGGTAATGTTCAGGGTAAGATGTGTGTGTTTGAACACTCTGTCTTTCTCCGCCTCCCTTGTGTTAAACGTTGTCTGTCTTGACGAGACGTACGGACAGTTTCTGAAGGTTCCGTGGTTCTTGTTTGTTAGTTGATGTGAGTGCTGGGGTCAGTTTGACATGTTGATCTGTCTGCAGTCTCTGTTTAGAAATAAAATCCCCAAACATCCTGATGTAAGTTCAGAAATCACCTCATATCAATGTTAAACGTTGGAATGATTTAACGTTGTGTGTTTACATCAAAACAAACATTTAAACACAAACACATGGAATCATTTGTTTATGTTTATTAACATCTGTGTTTGTGTGGCAGTGTTTGATATGGTATAAGGAGTTTAGCACCTGTAACGATTGTAATATTTTTACTCTGTGTGATGTGTTTATTCTTCAGATATCTGATGGAGATTTGCAGTTACTCAAGTGTCTGAAGTGTTTAACCTGTCTGCATTTATCTCTGTCCTTCTGAAGGTCGTGTGAGAACCAGGCGACAGAGTTCAGAGACGGCTGCTCCAGGCAGAACCTCAGTGACGGACAGCAGGGGGCGGAGCCGAGCCAAAGCTGCGTCCCAATCACAACGTGAGTTTTTAGATGACATCGTGCTGTTTTGTTGCTCTGATCTGTATATATAATATCCAGACAAAAATCCATGCAGGAATAATGTAGGAATGTCCAAAGAAATGGTTCACCCATAAATGTAAATTCATTCATATTTGTTCTGTGTCATTGTTGATCTGACAGCCCTGTATGCTGTAGTACCAAGATTCACAGACCTGGTTAATAATGATGACAAAGTTTCATTTATGGGTGACCTCATAACAATAACCTCATGAACCATTCTGTCATGTTAGCACTGCAGTAACAAACATTATACACACGTATAATGTGGCTTCACATGTTTTGGCTGAAGTCATAATATTCCTGTCAGTCAGGAGGAGTTAAACATCAGCTCTCTTACTGCACTGCATCACTAGCATCCGCATGACTTGGTTGTTGCCCACGGCAACCATCAGTGGTAGTTCATGCTGATGTCATGGCAGATGGACTGATGGGTAATGTAGTTTCATTGACTCTCTCACTGTCCTGCATCAAGGATCCAGATCGGCCAATCAAGCAGGGGGTAAAAAACACGGTATGAAACAAAACACGACGACCGCATGTTTCCCACAGCGACGGCGCCTCACAACAGCAGCTGATTGGTCACAGTTATTTTCCTGCATTGCTGAACTGTTCAATATGGCTTCAGGCTCTTTTGTTTGGCTAATATTGTTTTGCAGTTGTTGTGTTTTGTGCCCGCTGCATGTTCTGCCTTATCTTCACTGATATTAAATATATATATTTACAGTATGATTTATCTACTGTGTGTGTGAAGTTTCTAAATGGTCTGTGTTTGTGTTTCAGCCGGCAGCCGCTCTACATCACCTGGAAAACTGAAGGCTCATTCTTACGGGAGAATTCCTCGAGCGTCCGGAACGCCATCAGACAGACGCAGTAAAATCCCGCACAGTCAGGAGTGCAGTCGAGAGAGCAGCCCCAGCCGCGGGAGGGACGGTAATGCACACACACACAAACAACATTCATAAACACACACACAACACAAGCAGGCAGTGTGTGCTGTTCTCTTCACACACGGCACATGCTCAGCTCACAGTATTTATCACTAGGTTTTTTTTGGATGAACCATGAATCTGGTTCTGATGCTTAACCTGTTCAGACATAAGTGCTGAGGTGATGTTGCTACAGATTTGATGTTTGTTTGTTTCAGAAGATGTTTATTTGTATAATAAATCAAACTTTAAAATAATAAAGTTTCATTATATATTCTTCAGATTTTTGGCTGCACAGAGAAAAACTTCTGATGCTTTAAACTTTTCTGTCCTCTGATCTGTCTGTCATGCACTCATGGTCCATCTGCCCCTCTGTTCCTCTGTGCTGCTGCGTGCGCGTGTGTGTATGTGTGTGTGTCAGTGCGGGGCAGTCGCATCCCGAGGCCTAGCGCGAGTCAGGGCTGCAGTCGTGACACCAGTCGTGAGAGCAGTCGCGACACCAGCCCGGCCCGAGGGTTCAGCCCGCTGGGTAAGAGCCCAACATTAAACCGCACCAGCCTCCCCGCTACTCTAAAACTCTTTCATTTGATGCATTTCTATCTTAACTCATTTTTACCTGCTTTGTCAGTGTCTTTCTGAGCTAAACACAAATGCTGCTGATTTACATAAGTTTAAAATAAAGTTTCCTCCTGAAATGTGTCTCACTTGCTTCCTGCCGCCTCCCAGCATCCCACAGGCATTCTCGCTCCACCGGCACGCTCACAGCCGGCGACGCCCTGCAGACAGGTGACTTGCATGTCGCCTGGGTCATGGCACCAGGTCCAGTTTAGCCCACGCTAGACTTAAACATGCAGAGGCCAGACACATCCAGGTTCAGAGCGGTTTGAGGAGAAAGATTTGATGAACACTGAGTCCCTGATCACAGTTATACACAGATCTCATGTGATTTTAACAGCTCAGTTGTCCTGGATGTGAACTGGACAGTCAGTAGTTTCATTTATCATCAGGCTTTATTTAGGGTTTACAGTGTTCCCACAGTCAATCTGTTTTTGTTCTGCTCAGCTCCTAAATATTTAATTGGCTTCTGAAATTGTTATGATCATGTCTTTTATCTGAATAATTCTAATTATAATGTTATGTTAAAACTATTAATTATAATGTTAAAACCTAATGTTAAACTTAATTCATGGAAGTTCATTGGTCAGAGGTGGGAAGACTGTTTTTGTGATGCCTTCTTGTTTGTGGTAATTGTGTTTTTTACAGTTTGAAAACCATTGTCTTTAGCTTCATTTGGACTGTTTTATTTCATTGACTGTTTAAAACCCCTTTAACTGTTCTGTATGTTGACATGTATTCTAGCTTGTATTCTAGATGTATGTATGTATTTTCACTGACTGTGTTTCATTATTGTGTTACATTGTGTTTATTGTTGCACAGTTTTTATTGCACAATTTTTTTTAATTGAGTTTTTTTTATCATTTGATTGTGTTTGCACAGATGTGAGATGTGATGATAAGATGCTTGTGTGGTTCCTCTGAGGTTCTAGCTGATGAGTGAATTTCTCTCTCTCTCTCTCTGTCTCAGATCGGTTTGGTCTCATTCATCAGGCTCGTATCTCAGCGTCTGTTAATGCCATGAGGATCTTGAATACAGGTTCTGAGGTGGAAGCGGCTGTTGCAGATGCTCTGGTGAGAATCATGAATCTTGTTCAGATGTTGAGATGAAGATGTAAAATAATGTAATGAAGAGTAAAGTAATGAAGACGTTTGTACAGTTGTTTTGTGATGAGTGTGTTATGATCTGATGTGTGTGTGATGTGTTCTGATGTGTGTGTGATGTGTTCTGATGTGTTTATTTTGTCTGTCTCTCTGAATCTCTCTGAATGATGCAGCTTTTAGGAGACTCCAGGAATAAGGTAGTTCATTTACTGATACTTGACTGTTTTTATTCTATTAAATCTCCTGAATTCATCATTTCATTGTTCTGGTTTCTCTGAAACTTTCTGATGTTCCAAAAATAAAGAAACTGCTGTCATTTTGTCTATTTTAAGACAATTATTTGCATTGTTACATGATTTTAATGACACGATTAACCAGATTTTCACACAATCTGTAACCATAAATCTGTTGCATGTGTTTTTGTATAATGAACTCACATGACACCTGCATGCATTGTGATGGGATCTGTAATAATCCTTCAGTTGGTTTATTTGACTCTCTCTCCAGCGGAGGCCGATGCGGCGGCGGTATGAGTCTCCAGGCATGTGCTCTGATGAGGATGCGAACAGTGACGCGTCCAGCGCGTGTTCAGAACGTTCCTTTGGCTCCAGGAATGGTGGAGTTCCACATTTCCTGCGTCAGACGGAAGACGTAGCTGAGATCCTCAACCACTGCGCCAGCTCCAACTGGACCGAGAGGAAGGAGGGGCTTCTGGGACTCCAGAACCTTCTGAAGAGTCAACGAGTCCTCAGGTACCAGCTCACCTTTCTACAGAAAATAATGCAAATGTTGGGATAAAGGGCACGTCACGTGGGTAAGATGTGAACATGACGGGTGTCTGTTGGTTTCAGTCGTGTGGAGCTGAAGAGATTGTGCGAGATCTTCACCAGAATGTTTGCAGATCCTCACAGCAAGGTGACATTTATAAATTGTCAGTTTTAGCTGAGATGTTTATGTTTGCGATGGCCTCAGATACTAATGAACTTTCTCATGATCTCACGATCTTCTGCTGATCTGGATGACTTCATCAGAGAGTGAGTCTTTAAACTTTACGAACACCTGTAACATGTTTATACCAACACTATCCACAACACATTTCTCCAGTTGTTATCTAACCACAGATGTTTCATTCAGGTGTTCAGCATGTTCCTGGAGACACTGGTGGATTTCATCCTGCTCCACAAAGAAGATCTACAGGACTGGCTGTTTGTTCTTCTCACACAGCTGCTGAAGAAAATGGGGGCTGATCTTCTGGGGTCCGTTCAGGCCAAAGTTCAGAGGGCCCTTGATGTCACCAGGTCTGTGTTTTTATCCTCAGAAGTGACAGAAGTTCAGTTTTGTCTTTGGAGTGGAAATCCAGAGCAACAATCATCTGTGCCTGATGTTTTTGTTTATCTCTCTGTTTCTTGTGTGAATTTCAGGGATTCGTTTCCATACGATCAGCAGTTCAACATCCTCATGCGCTTCATCGTCGATCAAACACAGACTCCAAACCTTAAAGTTTGTTTTTCTTGTGGTTCTGTTGTGATTAAGTCTCACAGACTGTTGAGTTCATTAATATAACCAGTGTTCAGAATGAACTTCATGCCCAAAAGTCATTTAAAAGTTATTTCTGTGTATGTGTTTGTGTCGTGTGGTGTGTGTGTTTTTGTGTGCAGGTGAAGGTGGCCATCCTGAAGTACATTGAGTCTCTGTCCAGGCAGATGGATCCCTCAGACTTTGTGAACTCCAGCGAGACTCGACTGGCCGTCTCTCGCATCATCACATGGACCACAGAACCGAAGAGCTCAGATGTCAGAAAGGTAAGTGGCTTCTTCAGTGTTTGGAATAAGGTTGTGTGACACATGACTGCTGGTTTCTCCAGAAGAAGCTGAAGGAAATCTAGAATGTTCTGCGTGTAGAATTGTGTGTAACAGCCATGTGATTGGTTGGCTCCACAAAGGAAGTTCTCTCATGTGTCTCATACTCACTGTCAGAACCTCCATAGCTGGAGCAGTGAAGAGGTGTCAGGTAGGAGCCCCACTGTGGCCTCCCTGCCAGGGGAAAGTAACCTGGAGGAGAGATGTAAGCAGGTAGTGACCCCTAAACCATGACCTTTAACCCGGCCCCTCACGCAGAGGTCATCTGTATGCGCTCTTTTCTAACACTGCTGTTTCAGAGGATCTGCTGCTGCCCAGCAGTGAGTGACTGAGATGTTTTCAACACGCACAGATAATCTTTGACGTTTGTTGATCTTCTCAATCAACCAGCATGTCAGTGTGAGACTGTGAGAAGCTCGTAACATCTTCATTTCTGCCACTAACTCTTGTTTTACAGCCGCACTGTATAAACATTTAATTGAACACAAATGAACTGAGGATGAAGACAGACAGTCTGGTTTTGGGCTTTAACAAGTATGTGTTCATAAAAAACTATCTTGCATAAAGAGTGTTTAAATTTTATGTTTATTCTTGATTAGGTTGATTATTAATGTCTTATGTGTGGTGTTGTTGTTTACTTTTAATTTACATTATTATATTTCTTTGAATTATATTTCTATAAAATAAATATTTTTAAAAATTGGACTTATAACTCCAGAAAAACCCGGACTGATTGTCTGTCCATCTGATGTCAAACTAAACTAAATACTGTACTGCACTAAATACTGTACTGCACTAAACACACACATGTGTGTGTGTGTTGTCAGGCAGCTCAGATGGTCTTGATCTCTCTGTTTGAGCTCAACACCCCAGAGTTCACCATGCTGCTCGGGGCACTGCCCAAAACCTTCCAGGATGGAGCCACCAAACTGCTCCACAACCACCTGAGAAACACCTCTACCTCTGCTGCTGCGGTACAGGTCACTGATGTCCATCTGCCTCAAACATCTGATTGGTGCGATGTGACGGCTGCTCACTAACGTTTCTGCTGTGTCTGATTCATCTCAGGCGTCGCCCAGCAGCACTGTGACACGCACCCCCCCACGACCCCCTGTGACCCGCACAAGCCCCCTGACGTCACCCACAAACTGCTCTCATGGAGGACTGTCTCCCAGGTACAAACTCCCAGCATGCGTGACATTCAGCTCTGACAAACGTTGTTAGATTTCCCTCCAAAATTGACATTAACAGTGATTGGTGGGTGCCAGATTCATCAGCCAATCACAGGCCTCTCATCGTTCTTTGTGCAGTTAGAGCAAAGCGTTGATTCTGTCCTCATGTGGGTTTCTCACATTTAAACATGTTACTCATATACACTAAAGTTCCTGCACAGTTTAAGTGTATGAGATGTTGAGTGTCTTTATGAAAACATCATTTTGACCGTGTGTCTGTGAGGTGAATATGGTCTGTGGTTAAGTGAGATCAGGCCGGTTAGGTTTAGCTGGAAATCAGCGTCTTTCAGCCGTCTTCTCTCTCTGTCTTTCTCGTCTTTGGTTCACCTGCTCTTCATCTTTCCCCACGTCTCAGTCGTTTATGGGGCTGGAGCTCAAAGTCTTCCTCACCCCTCACACACCCCCACCCCGGCCCTGCCACCCCCCCTCTCCGGGCTGTTCGGAGAGTGTTCTCGCCCAGGTAACACGCCTCGGTCGGGCAGTGGCTTCCTCATCTCCTCGACACGAGAGAAGAATCTCAACTCTGTCAGACTCATTGCATGACATTTTAAAAGAATGTTTTAGGTTCTGAACAACCTCTGAAAGTGATTGAACTGCTGTTGTCTTACAGAAGTTCATTTACAGTCTCTAGGGCATGTACACAAAACATGTAAAGGTGTCTAAATTGCCTCATAGTGATTTACAGATGTTTATTTCTGTAACTGAACTTCTACTGAACCTGGAACATTCATTTTAAGAACATTTTCCTAAAAAATCCTGTAAACATGAGCAAATATATAATCCTTTAACATCATAAACTATCATTGTATGGCGTGAAGTTGCTCTCATCATGTTTGTGCAAGAATGACGATTCATTCAGAATGAATTTTGACCTAATTTAGATCTTTCATCAGATTTCTGTTGTTTCAGCTGCTTGGGGCTGGCTGTGAATGCAGATGTGTCTGTCTGTATGACCAATAATAAATGTGCGAGACATTTAACTTTACAGCCAAACAAACAAATGTTCTCATCATCACGTGTCCTGAGTTAATATTAGTGTTCTGCTGCTAATATCTGTGTGTGTGCGTGTGTGCAGTATGTTGGAGTATGACACAGAGAACATGAACTCGGAGGAGATCTTCAGCTCTTTGAAGGGAGTAACAGAAGCCATTCAGAGCTTCAGTTTCCACAGTCAGGAGGAGATGCAGCCAATCAGACGCGACGGGAGGCGGGATGATCCGGTAAGTTCCTGTCTCTGCTGTGATGTCAACAGACCTACAAACCTAAAAATGATTGTAAAAGGATAAGATGAGTTTTGTTGGCGTTTCCCTCTATTTATCTGGTCATGTGAGTGTTTTGTCTGTGTTCTGTCAGACTGATGCGGTGTCGGGTGCAGAGTCGCGTCTGTCGGCTACAGTGACAGAAGGAGGTCGGACGGCGCTGGACAATAAAACATCGCTGTTGAACACTCCGTCCTCGAGGGTTCTGAGTGGTCCGTGGCTGCGAGAGTACAACCCCTGCAACTACAGCGACTCCATCAGCACTTACGACAGAGCAGCTGCGTTTGAGGAGAGCGAGCAGATGAGAGATGGTAAATAATATCCACACCTCTCTGTGACATTCACAGAAAACACACACCAACACAACACACAACAGAACAACACACAAAAACACAACACAAAACTACAGCTCTGTTCATGTTTCAGGTCGCCAAGACTGTGCTGAAAACAAAATCATGTTCACTAAAAGCTTTTCTGCAGGTATGAGAATAAATAAATGCTGTTTTAAGATCTTTATGGTTAATGTTAATAATATGTATTACTGTAAATATATAATAAATTATAGATGCTACATGCAAGTGTAAATGAAATGTTAAATCTTAGCAGTCATTGTTAGTGGCCAGTATAATTTAATAAAACGTACAAAACATTTAGATATTGATTGTTAGCAGGTAATTCAACAAACTTGAATATTTTTGCAGTTTCTCATTTAAACCTCAGAAGCTGTGAGGTTTACTGTATTCATGTCTTACTGTTCTAATTGGACAGGACCCGGGCAGCTGGAGATGGTTGGTGACCTGCTGAAAGAGTTGTCCAATCACAGCGAGCGTGTGGAGGAGAGGCGGGCCGCTCTGCTGGAGTTATTGAAGGTTACCCGTGACGACAGTCTGGTTGTGTGGGAGGAGCATTTTAAAACCATGCTGCTGTTGCTACTGGAGACGATGGGAGACAAAGATGTGAGTTACGTTCATCAAACAGCTCAAAGCTAAACTTCATCTGTAATGACTCAATCTCTCGTCTTCCTGTAACACGACTGATCTTCCTGATGTCGTTTCTGCAGCACACAATACGGGCTCTCGCTCTGCGTGTTCTCAGAGAGATACTGCGCAGTCAGCCGGCGCGCTTCAAAAACTATGCAGAACTCACCATCATGAAAACACTCGAGGCTCATAAAGACTGTCACAAAGAGGTGAGTGACTGAATCTCTGTCTTTGACTCCACGGCCGCGTCTCTGAGGCGTCACACGTGTGTGTTGTGTACCTCACAGGTGGTGCGGGCGGCCGAAGAGACGGCCTCCACTCTGGCCAGCTCCATCCACTCCGAGCAGTGCATCAAAGTTCTGTGTCCCATCATCCAGACGGCAGATTTTCCCATCAACCTCGCAGCCATCAAAATGCAGACCAAAGTCATGGAGCTCATTTCCCAGGATTCCCTGCTTCATCTGCTGCCCGACATTATCCCAGGACTGCTGCAGGTACACCAACACACCTGTCTGCTGTTTGCTAAAGCATACAGATCACAGTGGCACTGAGAGAGTGTGTGTGTGTGTGTGTGTGTGTGTGTGTGTTCAGGGCTATGATAACACTGAGAGCAGCGTTCGGAAGGCCAGTGTGTTTTGTCTGGTGGCCATCTACTCTGTGATTGGTGAAGATCTGAAGCCACACCTCCAACAGCTCACTGGCAGCAAGGTCATATATAACACATGCACACACCCAGAGACTGGGGTCAGTGTCACACTGTGTGCTGTTACTGATCTTAAAGGGATAATTCACTCAAAAATTCATTTCCTCACCCTTATGTCACTTCAAGCCTGTATGACCTTTTTTGCTTCTAAATATAGCAAAAGATATTTTGTTGGTAACCAAAGAACAGCGGCACCCACTGAATAGACACAAAACCTCTGAGACGTTTCTCCAAAGACAATTTGTTGAATTTAATTTTGGGGTAAACTGAGTACCTTTAAAAAAAGTACCTTTAAACTAAAGCCAGATGTTCTGTGATGTCACTTCCTGCAGATGAAACTGTTGAATCTCTACATCAAACGAGCTCAAACCACCAACAGCAACAGCAGCAGCTCCTCTGATGTCTCCTCTCACAGCTGAACTGCCCTCATACCCCACATCTGCCCCGGGGCAGTTGTGTCTGTCTGTGTGTCAGTTCCTCCTGATCCAGCTCCAGACAATCCGTGTCTGGTTTCAGTGTTTAACACTCAGACTGTCTGCCCATGGAGCGTGTGCAGACGTGTAAGTAGAATATTCCTTTAGGCGCTTTATTAAAAGTCACAAGCTTTATTTATTGACATTTTAACAGATGCAGCTATTTAACTGCAGCTCATCAGTTCAAACAAACATCTTATTAGCACAATATTAGGTTTTAACTATTGACATTCATTTTATACGTCTGTCATGCGGTTTGTCTTCCTCATGTGTGAAGCACACGTTTACTACTGTTTCTTCAGATTGGCCAATCAGAAAAGGCGTAACTTGTGACTTTTGAGTGAATGTTAGCCGCTTCCTGTAGTTTTCAGTTTTGTTACAGAAGTAAACACTCCTGCCTCAAAATGTGTAGAACATTCATACAGCCTGTGATGAGTATTAGAACAAATCACAGTTCTTATGGGGCATTTAAAAATATGCAAGAACCTGAGATTGTATTTGTACATTATTGTTTAACCTTTGCCCATAGATGAAGTGTTAAAATGACGGTTTTGCTCGGTGTTAAACTGTATTAAAGATCTGATTTGTAGTTTCTCTTTTCGACACACGAATAGACGTGTTAGCATGAAGATGTCAGAAGGACCATAAACATTCAACACAAAGGGGGATTTATTGTGTAAATGTAAAAAACTATTACAATCTGCCTCAATGTTTCAATTATTTAAATGTAAAGGTTTAAAGTAAGGATTACACTACTGAACACTAATGTTTCTGATACTGTAATATCAGATGTCTGAAGATGGAATAAAACATGAATGAATCTGTGGAGTTTTTAACTGGTTCCTTTAATGGAATTGATCCAAATTGGATTTTTCTCGTGGTGAAATCGTTGTTTATACTGAGTTTTCTGGTTTGTGTCTGTCTGGCCCTTTTCTGTTACGCTGATTTAAATCTTGCTGCTTCATTCTTTTTACTCTGGACTGTTGCTGAATGTTTAACATTATCTGTCCTTTAGTTTTCCATGTATTGTAACATCTGTTTATAAAACAGATCCCAAAGGACCTCACACACACATGCACACACACACACGCTCACACACACACGCTCACACACACATGCACACACACTCACATTATTTATGTAGAAGGTGATATATTTTAAACAAAATATTTCTTATCTCTTTCATAATTGTGATTTATAAACAAATTCTAACATTCTGTTATATAAACTTCACTAATGCAAAATACAATTAGTTTTTATCCTGCACATGAAACGATGTTTTAGTTTTTGATATATGAATATAGTTAAAATGAAATATTGGGTCCAACAAACAGACCAGATACAATCATCTTCAGTTCACCAGTTTAAAAAGAGCAACTGTGTGAGTAAATCTCAGCTTACTGTTTGAAACATGAGAGCAGCGTGTTCAGTAGAGAAAGACATTTAGACTTAATCAGTTTAGATGCTTCTGTCTGTTTATTGTATCCTTTATGTTTAATAGCAGCTGTATATATGACCGAATTTCCTCTGTATCTGTAACTTTATCTAGATAAACAACCTTAAAGTTTTCCATTTCTGTGTGGAGTGATTTTTAATTTGGCGAGATTTTAGTATCCTAAAGAAAACCGGGTGGCAGTGTCATTTCTGTAGCTGTGTTGCTCCACATATAATGTGATTAATGTGATTATGCAGTGGGGATGAAATATTCATCCAGGTGTTATATTGAGTGATTGTGATCTGGGCTGTCCTGTGACTGTCTGTGTTCTGCCTCTGATCTCTAATGTTCTCTGTGGAAGTCATCAGTCAGGAAATGTGATTGACAGAGAGTTTTAATTGCAGGATGTTTCGTCAGAGAGATTCATTTACACTGATCCCAGAACAGTCTACAGCCCAACAGAACAATAATGAACTAATTATTATAAAACAATTCAGCAACATTTGATGATGTGTGTATGAGCTGTGAGTGTGTGTGTGAGTTTGTGTATGTGTGTGTGTGTGTGAGTGTGTGTGTGTATGAGCTGTGAGTGTGTGTGTGT
>JBAJNP010008630.1:0-19832 GCA_036877545.1 Yasuhikotakia modesta
GTAATGAATCTAAAATATATGAAAGTCTAATGTTTATCAGTACATTACAGAAAATAATGAACTTTATCACAATATGCCAATTTTCTGAAAAGGACCTGTATATTTCTTGGTTAAATGTAAGGTACAGCAGGAACTAAAGTAGGAAACTGATAAAAATGATAACAATGGCTACGATGGTCGATTGCATTGATATTATTGATATTGTTTTTGTTATCAATCCTCACCCACAAGGCTTTGGCTATTAGCAGAAAATAGAATTACTTTATATCTGAGGAGAAAGTTATTCCATTTTAATAAAAGATGAAAACAAACATCGTCTTTAGACTAATGATGACCATAGACATTAAGGCAGTAAATACAATGATTTTCATGTCGCCTTTTCAAGGTTTATACATAAGTCATGTTTCTGTGTTGCTGTTAATGTGACCGTAATGCCCTTTTGTTGTACATGGAGTCTGGCAGCCAATGGACTTATATTATTAAAATGCTAATAATTCTCTAAACTCACAGGTTTCTATTGAAAGCAGCTTTATGGACAGACAGAGCCAGCAGCTGTAGGTATCCTTTCCTCTGGCTCTCCTCTGCTGTGGAGGAATCTCACCCAGAGAGATGGAATTAAAAGGAGCCGTGTCGATTTCCATTATTAAGCATCAGGTGCTGCGGCTAGGCTGAACTCATGCTACACTCTCTCCTTTCCCTCCTGCACTGAGCCATTTAACCCTAATTGACAGTCTTGTGTCCTGCCTTTGCTTGCTGCCCAAAGCATTCAGTAGGCAGAGATAGAGAGAGAGAGAGAGAGAGAGAGAGAGAATGAGAGAAATGTGCATATGTCTGCTGTCTGTGCAGGCGAATGTGCCTGCTGCGCCTAATACCTCTAAAGGCTACACTGGATGTGAGTTTGAGAGAGTCAGCACCTCAGCTGACAAAACGCAGTGCTTTTCGCGCCTGCTCACGCTAATGACACGAGGCACTTAAACAAAACAGCAGGACCGCAGAGTTTCAGCTTGAACTAACCAATGAAATGCACTTAGCTTTAAAATGCACAAGGGTATATCCAGAATCGTACTATAATTCTGCGTGCATCACCATCTGTGGTTCTCAGGTTAGTTAAAGGTATTGTAAGTGTGTTTTGCAAATAATCTGCAAATGTCCTTACTTCCTAACAGATATTACTGAAATAGATGCTGTGAGAAACCACACCTGTCTCTGTGTCAGCCGTAAGCTTCAGTAAGTAGAACTGTAATGCCTGAAGTTACCCACAATGCTATTCATTGCAAATGTACTGTGATGTACATTTCAGTGTTTTACAAATCAGTAATGTCACAGCAGAACAGCAGTGTGTACTGTAGATTTCTTTGAGCTAATAAATGTCACTTAATGCAAGAAAATTTGGCTGATGAATTATTGCCATAACTGATGGCACAACAAGAACATTATCCTTCAAAGGTGATCATGCTAAGTTGACTCCTAAGGAAGCAGACAGAGCAAAATACATTTAACATTTTTAAAATCTCTTCTAAGTATCTAAATAAATAGGTGTCTGACATCTCCAGTACAATGAAATATTTGCTATTTACGTATTGCTTGCAAACTAAGTATTGGATCACAACACTTTGAAACTCTCCTTTGAAACTGCTGTCAATGGAGAAAGTTAACAAATGCTGTAAACATCATTGAAAATATCTCAGGCTAAAGTCAAACCCAGTCGACACACTAATGTGTGAAAACAGCTGAATAAAAGCCTTACTTATCCAGAATGGAATTACAGGAGGGAAACACATTAAGAAGCCTCAACTTATTAGCAGAGCATTAAAGTTACGCCCCTCGTGGACAAACCCCTTGCTGTGGCACATTGGGTAATAATGTTACAGCCACAAGCACAAAAGCTTCTCTCTACCTTCTGCTTTTCTCACAGAATACCTTTGCTGAAGGAGGCAGGTGTGCAGGGCTGAAAACTCAACACATGTTCTTCCATACAACGCCAAAACACAGATGTGAGCACAAACAGTCCTCATCTATTTTGAAACAGACAAACAAAGCAACACAGACATAAAATAACCTTTACTTAGTTTAAAAGCAGTGCCGCTTCATTTGTATGTGTGTGGCTCCTAGTATCCATTCATCGGTCTCTGTTCATGGATTTTTCCTTTACTGAGGAAAATCTAAGTGTTCAGAACGCATGAACGTATAAACATCTTTGATAAAGAATATGCACGTTTTTCTCTCATGCCTACCTCAGTGCTTTCAGGAAAACTCTTTCAGGAAGACCCTTCATCTATAAGACAAATGCATTCTTTTCTTTCTGCTCCTCGCTTATTCTTTTATTTTTGTGTTTCTTCTTTCTGTTTCAGACAATGTAAAAAACAAAGGATTCAAAAGCACAGACAGCGTTTCATCTCATCTTCTGAACAGTTGTGACATTTCGCATGATGCTTTATCCTCTCTCTGAATTTTTATTCAGGAGAAGCTTGTAAAAAATGACCCAGGACTTGTTAGGTCTTGCATTTTGTATTTTCTTCTTCTGCTGTCTCAATATAGAATAAAGACCAATTAAGTGATCTGATCTATGACTAGTTGACACAGGTCTAACACTAACAAAGTTTAGTAGCAGCAGAACTTCTTGACTTTGCAAAGAGTTACTTAATACCAAGTGTACAGAAATGTATCCTTATCACTCAGTCATGGACGTATGGATTGAGTCTATACAAATCAGTCCCACAGTGCCCTGAAGCATGTGGTAGAACATTCTGAACGTTCTCATGCTATTATGATTTATTCTGCTGGGCCCTTCTGTCACAGGTTTCATTCTAGTGTCATGACCTCAATATACACAAGTGTAGTTCTGCTATGCAGACCCTTTTCTTCCCCTCTAGGTAAATGAAAGTGACTCACAAAAAAATAGGTTTGTTTCTCAATATTGTTTTCAATTACCATAGGAACAACTAGGGCAGCACCACTCCATAACATGGATACTTACGCAATCTGCTCTTCACACAACATCAGCATTATAACAAAATCCTTCTCCGTGTGCTAAAAGCGATAAGTCCAGGTCTGCCAAAGCCCTGTGGGCTCCTGGTAATGATTCTCATCAAGCATACTTAGAAAATGCCCCTTGGCCCAACAGTACAATAAAAGGTGTGATGGGGAAAAATGTGGCACTGCTTTCAAAACTCAATTTGTTTTTTTTCTGTCTTATTTGTCATTATGCTGTGTACTAATCTAGCGCTTTGTCATTTTGATGGATAAGTGGATAAAGAGAGAGGGCGGGCGAGCTGTGGTCTGTAGTTTTAAAACCCTTCATGTACTTACAGATGTACACAACCCACTCTGTAGCTGATGCAATCAGAGCAGGCCTTCCTCGACAGCCAGTTGGGGTTTGTTTATTTCCCGAAAACAAATTGGTGTATAAGCACACTCGTTTAACAAGTGGAAATATAAGCAGCCACCAAAACGGAGGTTATTAGCCCCTTAGGCTACTGTGGAGGTGGCGTTACTTCTGAAATGATGCATGAGGTCTTGGGTCGGCAGGGGGTGGAGGGTTTTGAAGAAGTGATTCATAGACTTCAATCTGATTGTTTAAAAAGTGCAATAACAGCAGGAGCATAAAAATAAACTTCTTAAAAACTTAGTGGGACAAATTTTTTTGATCTAAAAATTTGGAGGATGGGGCGTGTCCCCCAGTTACAACAGATGCAATGCCTATCCACAACAGTATCCAAGAACTTCAAATTGCAGTCTACATATTTACAATTCAGCTCAGCGTGCCCTCAGGTAAGCACAACATCCTGTCAGAAACGGCGTCTAGAAATTATGATTGGTGACTCAATGCTGATGTGGATGTGATGAGAAATCTTTCGCCCGAAGCTGAAGGCACATTTTGCTCCCTGTGTCACTCAGCTCAATTCAGTCAATAAGCTTCAAAAAGAACAGATAGTGCAGGCGAGCTGACAAAAGAGATGGATGTGTATGCGGTCGTGGATGTTTTCTGAAGGTTGAGGACAGGGTGCTGACAACTCTGCACAATGGAGCGCTGAACCTGTTTGTACTCCGCTAATTGAAAATTGCAGCTGAATGGAAACAGGAATTGCGTGCTTTGTTCATGATTGTATTTTCTTTTGTTTTGAGTCTATTTGATTAATTGCATGTTCAAGTAAAAATCAAGGGGAAACTATCTTTAGAATATTCAAATCAACACAAGTGTGTGCATGCATACGGTGTCAGATAATGACATCTTTGTATTGTATTTACAGAAAGTTCTGTGCAAAGCTTACGGTATATATGGAAGACACTCCTTCATAAATTATTTTTATATCTGCACACTCTGATACCTGAGAGCAGTCATTCTGTCACCAAGTGTTAATTAGTTGAGAAAGGTTAACAGCGTTTTTGTATGCATGTATGGTGGATTAGTCCACAGCTGCTATGCCCCCCCAATCTAGTTGTTAACTTTGTAGAATAGGCCATAGATTTTTATTGTTTTATGTTATGTTCACCAAATCTGTTCTCCTGTTTCCCTTGGGAGCCTTCTGTGTAACCACAGTGTTCAAAGGAGGTTTGCTGACTATGAAGTGCAACCTCATGCCACATTTATTCATGCAAATATAACGTTCTATAATATTTTATAATGCTCTTTTGTGTCTTATAGTAAATGCCTTATAGTGATAATGGTTTGTTAAAACCCCTAACCCTATATATTTCACTTTTGTATGTAACTTAATACAGATGTTTATGCTGCAGACATGATTGATACATAAAATATACTCTAACTTAAAGATTAACTTAAATATTAGTGCACTATTACTGTTACTTAGTATACGGACTTTTTTTCTCCAGACAGAAGATAGAATGGGTGAAAATGTTCCCATAGAATTATTACGGTAGAGAACAGACCAATATCTATGGACTACAATATCCTATTGACTCAGGGGAAGACTCTTAAACTTAGGCCAGTATGCAACCACAACACTGAAGTTTGGCTGAAGAAAGCTTTGCATAAGCAAGCACCTGTCACATTTTCTTATCTAATTGTTTCCTTTTTTATCCCTTTTATTTTATTTTGCTCAAATATACACACATACACACCTCTTCCATGAAGAAGGTTATTGTTGTGGGAAGTGTTAAAAAAACAGGTTATCTTTTTCATGCTTTCTGTTTGCGGTGTGCTAATGACCTACAGGGTATTCTGGGAATACAACAGCTGTCAAACAGACTGTCTGATGCAGTCACCACAAGCATAAATTACCAATTGTGCCGGCTTGAAAATACATGCCATAACCTTTCTTTTATCATGTGAAGCTCTGCCTCTTGCTCATATAATGACCATTACCAAAACATTCTAGTTTGCAAATTAAACCATAAAAGGACTGATAAAAATAACAGCCCTGAATCAATCTATAAACATCCAGCTGTTCAATGACCCATTTCATAAAACAGGTAGTTTAAATTCTGACCGAAAGAGTCAAAGCCACTGAAAAATACCTATAAAGAGCTACCTCAGGTGAACACTTTATATTAATGCATATTGTTGCTAAATTTCATGGCAACTGTAAATATCACAGAGAAATTGCATTTTTCACAATTAATGGCATAAATTATTTCTTCTGATTACAACATGTTTAAATTAATAGCAAATGTAATTATTTATTAAACACTGTCCTTAATCATGTTGTTGCTACTGTTTGTGTGCGCATGTGTATTAGTACTCATATTAAACATATTAAAGCAATAAGCCAAAATGTTATAGCCACAGTATAGTAGTAGAGTCCCTCAGAAGAGTCCCTGTCAACACACACACATACACACACACACAACACACACACACTTTCCAACACTGTCCTGTGTTCACACATCTATCAAAATGAGAAGCTGCCAGGTTTCATTTGCAAACATGGCACTCTTGACAAACGAGCTACCGAAAAGTTCAGAGAGAGAAAGAGCGAGCAAGCAAGCAAGCATGTGTAAACAGGCAAAAATCAACAGATTGGCCAGTCACTCGTTTTAAGGACAGAACACCCATACACCGCAACACGCCATTGTCTCTGACCTATCAAAGCCGACGGCTTGTTGTGACCACCTGTGCTCGTGGCTTGGGTCTAAAAGTATGACGGGCCCTTCAGCTTTGGTTAGGCTCACTTCACAGCCGGGGCTGTGGTAAGACTAATGGCTTCTCCTTTCACTTTTGAAGAGCCTGCCGCTGTGCAGCGGGGGCCCGGCTCTTTTCACCTTGTCAGATGCTTGTCTGCAAAAGCCTTTGCCCGCAGGGCCCTTAATGAGCAGGCCGTGAGGAGCTGCAGGCTGAAATGGAACCTGTCTGCTGTTTCTAGCCTTTTGTGTTTTTCCTTTACTAATGGTGTTTCAAACAGTCTGCCACTGTGTGTTCTTTCTTCCTCACCTACACTTTCGTTCACCTCCTCTGTCTGTTTCTTCATTTCCTGTTGCCTGAAAACATTTTTTACAGGAATCAGTGAGAAGCTCTGGTCCTGTGTTTAATATGTCCTTGGATGCAGCATGGTTGTACGGTACATATACCCCCCCCCAAACACACACACACACATATATATTTGAGAGCATGTTGTGTTTTGTGAGAGCTATTGATGTCACTGGTCGTTTGGGTATGTTTGTGCCATCCCTGAGTGGATCTTTTTACATCAATACTGCTGCTCCATTACTGAGAGACAAAAATGGACATGAGGATTATCGAGAGAATGAGAAAATACAGTAATTAGAGCAAACCATGATTTGTAGGATGCCCAAATACAATTAATATCAGTTCACACAAGTAATACCTGCATGGACACATTTCTGTAATTAAAATATATACTTTAGAAATATAGAAGTACAGAAATATAGATGCAGCCCTTGTGACCCATTTCCAGCCGTTTTCCTCATAAAAAAGATTGATGTTGAATGCATTAACTATAAAAACAATTATATTTATTAGTTTATTGGATTTAATTAAGCAGTGTTCTGTTCAAGACACTGAATCTTTTAAAGATGTTTTAGATGTATGTTTGTGACAGATAGTTGCCTGAGGGCATGTTTCCCCAACAATCACTTCTGATGAACAGTTTATTGCCTGCAAATAAACGTCACACAATTCAAGTGAAGTGTGATTGGTGGGGTAATATGTCAGTCAGGCAGCCCCTTCATATGTGAATGGACAGATTGGCCAAATTAGGCTACAATATTTCCTTCTTCTGTCTTCTCTGTGACAGCAGCATGAAATGGCCAAGAGAATTAGTCCTCAGAAATACAAATGTGAAGGGCACAGGGAATTCACAAGCCTGCTCTGTCCTTCATTCATGGGACCCCTGGACAGCAACATAGTGCTTAGTGACACTTGAATCAGTCATCAAGTGAGACTCAATTCTCAAGAGGCTGATTGAAAGACAAAGAGATGGTCAATCACACTTCTTATTTTGGTCTCGTCTCAGGTCTATATTGTAAGACTGAGCTGTAGCTAATATAAGTCAAGCCTCGAAGGGATATTAGAAGCTCGGACAGGAAGGGGGTGTGGCATGATGGGGGCTTTACGAGACGAATGCTGTTCTATCAGTGGGGACAAATTGTTCCCAGGACGGAACTGCCACACAAATCCCTTAAAGGGGAAAGAACACCTGTGCAAATTTGTTAACACGCTGTTTATGAGGTGAGCGAATCAAGATGCATCGCAATTGGTCGCAAATTGAGAAGTAAATTGCCCAATTTTAAAATCAATGTTATTTCTTTGCAATCTCCCATGCAACGCCTTTTTTGCTTTTTATCGCGTAGTTCAGACACTGGCAATGAAAGCATCCTACGCATCAGATTAATGCACTACAATCCAACAGAGTCCACCTACTGTAAAAAATATGTTCTCAACTGCTTCCTATTTCCTGGTCTCAGAAGGGCCCTGGAAAAAGCAATTTTGAGCTCTATATGAGATACTTATCTTAAAGACAAAACTGTTAGAAAAGTCATGATTATTTGTACGCCTGTCTCAAGCGGCCACTGTTGCATGAGGACAGAGCTCCAGAAATTTACAATTCACTGGCTACACAGTATCAACACAAACAGTACAAACAGTGTTCATTTACAGATCTGTAAGGAGATGATAAATGAAAATCATACATTTGAAACATAAAAATCATACATTATGCCTGGCACCTGCACAGCATGGCCACCACATGTTGTTTTCACAGTGAGTAATTAATCTGTGCTTATCTGCTTCTTCCAGTCAGTCGTAGTTCTGGTCAGAGAAGCTTCCTAATAGTTAATGTGGAGGCAACACAGACTTCCTCTCACAGGTTGACCTGTCTTTCCTCTTTTCCTATCTGTCGGTCTCAGGAAAAGCTTACTATAGGTTAGCTAATCAGCTGACATCTTTATCAAACAAAATCTTTATCAAACAAACAGACACACACACACCTGTCAGATTCTCAGCCAGCAAGACAGATCAACAAGATTAAAGTTCCTTTCCTCACAACACAACACTACTGCAGACTGTGTGTGCACATGTGTTTGTATGTGTGAGTACTTTTGCCTGTAAGTGGCCTGCACTACAAAAAATGGACTCTTTTTTTTCCCAATCACTTTTCACAGTGATTACTGTGTTCGATAGTGGGGTAACGTGAAATTACTTATTGACTAGAGGTGAGAAAGTTATTTACGAGGTCGATGGCTGATTCCCTCTTGGCTACTTCACAGGGCCGAGGTGTTTATGCACTGCAGGAGGAGGGACAACAGAAAGAAACACATTATATGTTACCCAAGCTCTTGCCTGGTGATTTGTGAGGTTGTGCATTTGGGTGTGTATATATTTGTGTGTGTGTGAGAGAGGGTGTAAAAAATATGTTGGGTGCAGTCTAAAAGTGAGATGCATTAGCTTTCTCAGGTAAAAGCAGCTGTTATATTAAAGCAATAATGCATAAGATGCCATGTTTTACTGTGAATATGTGTTACTAACATGACAATGCTAGTCGAATGCTTATTATTCATTTAGCTGTGACTATATTCACAATATAACGTTACTTCATAAGAAAATGTTTTAATACAATTAAAAAAGTATACTAATAACACATTATTAACACATTATTATAAGCCAATTCATTACAGGAATAGTTACAGTTTTATTTAAATTGTGATTTATTCTTCTGACAGACTTAGCAAAAAGACATGATCAGCAGATGAAAACATGGACAAAGCTGCGAAGCACAGAGACCTGATAATGATCACTTCTCTGCAAAAACACGGTCTTCCATTTGAAAATGTTAAATGATCTCTCAGCTGTATAATAGCCAATCAAAGCCCCCTTTGCAAGAAAACAGACTCTGTCCTGGTGACAATGAGATTCACACAAAGTCTGAGATATTGTTTCATGGAAAGATCACACCTTTGCTCATATCATAGTGGCATTAGCATAGCACATGCCTCATTCATCCAATCCAGAGTGCAGCCTATTATAGATTAGCGCTCAAGTCCTTAGCCAAGAGAAAAGAGGCAAAAGATCTGAACGGATTATATACTAGCCAGACTATATATCAGCCAGAAAATATGGAGAAGGTAAATGGCTCGTAAATTTGCAGGTAAAATAAATAAAAATCAGTTTAGATAAAAATCAAAACTGTATTTTGGAGTGACAAATTAAATTGACTGGTTGCATGGTACATTAAACTTCAATCTGAAAAACTTGGATATTTTAAAATAACAAGAGAATGTAACCTCTTTTCTCTCAGAGTTTTTGTAAGGACAGGGACCATCCAAGGGACACTCTCTATTGATAAGCTATTGAGCTTACATGAGTAACTACTGACAATACCTTTTAAAAGCACCCTTCACCACCAACAAGGTTGTTCTTTCACTATTCAGCAGTAAATTCCTTGGATAGATAGAAAAATAAAATGTAGCAATAATGAAAAGGACGACAATTATTAGAACTGAAGCATAACAATGCTGTATGTGATTTAAACAGGTGCTACCATTCAAGCACATAAGATCTTGAAGTGCTCAGATTGTGTCCTCCTGTTTTTTGTTTGGCAAAGCCCTCAGATGCCAAGACATTCACTTTATCTGTGATTTTCTTTCTAGAAGGTAAACTTATATAGTGTTTGCCCTGACAGCATGTTTATATAATGTTAAGTAAGTAACATTCTGCAAATGTTTCTAGGGCATCTAGTTTATGTTGTTAAATCTCACAAAACCCTTTAAGAACCCTTTAACAAGTCTGTGTTGTTTTTTACCCAACAACCAAACAGAGACACAATTATATGCTGCTAAAAGAATACTAAATTCAGCACAATTATATGTGCTAAATGCCAATAAAGTCTTAATTTAAGACTGCTGAAATGTGTTATATGGATAAATCACATACAAATAAATGAGAAAACTAAAAAAATTGTTAAAAAAATCTAGTTCAATCAGTGTAACGTTATATTATTTTCTGATTATATATAAAGTTGCTTTAAAACAATGCAACATTGTAAAAAGGGCTATATAAATAAATTTGAATTTTATTTATTTGAAACATATTAAAAAACTGTGAAACCAATATCACAAAGCCATCATCATACCAGGCCAAAAAAAAAAGCTTTCATTTATGCCACGTTTTCATGAGATTGACCCTTGTAACTCAAGATGTTTTAAATAGAATTTGATGAATCTCAGCGATGCTCATGTGCTTGCCAGAAGGACTGTGCAACTCCTGGTCTGAGAGAAGTGTTCGAGGGCACTTAATGTAGTTTAACCTTCACAACACAAGCTCTTGAATTAGCACACTACTCTGTCCTAACTGCTCTGGCAGGACCAGGCCACTCTCACACAGCTGGGTATCTGCCTGAGAACAGCTGCTGAGCGCCTAAAGCAAATGGCCTTTTAGTCTACGAGTTCCCCCGTTCTCTCTTGTCCCAGTTTCTTTTCATCCTGCTCCCCTGTGACTCGTATCATTGCCTTCTTGTGCTGTACATTCAAGGGATTCTCAGGAGAGCTAGCCTGAACTCTGCCACCAACAGTGAACCTAGCATTTACCTCAGCTTCTGGGATCACGAATATCTGCAATAACAACTATTTACATGTGTAATTAAAGGTTCCACTGGCAGCCAGCACTGAACACGGCACCTTCTTTTAGTCAGCTTCCAAGCACCTGGCCAGGGTGAGGCCAACTCCCATGTCAGCTCGGCAAGGCGTGTTATCTGAAATAACATCAAATTACATTCTTCCTTTACTCTTTTTTATGTCTGTTCAGCATGACAGTGACCCAGAATGATATCAATAACAATATTTTCATACACCAAACCAACATCACGTTCTAGTAAACAAATACAATCAGAATGAGACACAATGACTGAATTCCTCCCAGGGACAGCATGGGATGCTTGGCAGGAGTGGCACTGGCACTGGCACCAGCCACAGTTCCTACCACTGGCATTCCCAGTCTCCCCCATCTCCACCCTGTTTTGGAATGCTGCATGTGCAAGTGTCTCTCTCTTCGCTGTCTCATCTCAGGTAAACACTATTATTTTGTGTACCACAATGTGCTTCCATGGACGTTGCTCCCTAATCACTAATCACTTTTTAATGAACTCCTAATCTCTTCCTCATACACAAGCCATTACTGGCAGAACAATGTGGAGTGGTTTGTGTAAACGAGATATTTTCAATTACAGAACTTTCTACCAGTAAGCCTGTCTCATCTTTAATGGTGCACAATGGTAGCTGTTTTCAAATCTACTTTTGCCTCCGTTTAAATATTTGTCTAGCTTATTTTGGACTCCATTCTTTTTCATTTGTTTGGACATTGTTCAATGATCATTGGTTTCAAATACAGACCCAAAAATGTCATACTCAGAAAGTTAAAGAAAAGAGGGTTTCAGACCAGCCTAAGTTTTCTGTATGAAGCTTAAGAGTCCATTTACATGTACATACACGTGAATGAATTGTTTCCTGACTGACCAACCCTGCAGGAGAAAAGCCACAGTCATATTAAGATGTGTGTACAAACAGAATATCTGTTAATAGTCACTTATTCCCTCTCACTTGCTCTTTTTCCTATAATACACTGGCGGTCTTCTCTGTGTGTCTACTCTGTAGCTCTTTAGCTGTCGATGGCTCTTTAGTGCCTGTCAGGAGCTGTGCTGAGCGCATCCCAAACATATTGTGCTTTTTCACATAATTAGACAGGAGGGATTTCATTAACAGCACTAGAGTGCAGACTTCCATTCTTCCATCAGTGCGTTTGTGCCATCCCAAAAGAGTTTTTTTCCTGCTCTCAAACATTTTTAAACACTCAAAGACAATAGGGAGCCTAGGGCTTATATACCACAAGAGCCATATATATTTATATCTGTGTGTGCATTAGTGTGTTTGTGTGGACGCTTATGCTGATATGGGGTCTTATCTATGTCTGTAAGTATACTATTCAACTGAATGTGGTCAATTTGATTAAATGTTGGATCGTTAAGAATTAAATAAATTTACATATTTACCTTTACATTGCATGTTCAGCTATTTCAGGGAAAATGATTAAAACTAAAAAGAAAAAAAACAAGTCTGCATTATTCCACAGTAAGTAATTTATGAGAAACATTGTGCCATTAACTCTAACGGTGGACGCTACTCTGTATGACTTTGCCTTTTTTTAAGTTAAATTTTACAAAGATCTACTTTGCTAAACACATATTTAAGATTCACAAGAGTAGAATGAAGGACAGTCATCTGTGTTGAGTTCTGGGAGCAGGAGAGATCTATGGGTCGAGAAATAGAAGAATTCACATGATTAAGACAAAGCTTACTGACTACTGCAAACAATTTGTGTAAACAAATCCCTTGATAAGGTTGTGCAGTGATTAGTGATGCAAATCAATTACTTAGCATTGATGTTTTCACAGTCAGAATGTGTATATATAGGTTACAGCACACATACACACATTCCTGCTCTCTGGGCCAAGTGACAGCTGTGTTTGGTGCAAGTGTAAGAGCAGCTAATGAACCAAACACAAGGCTTGACAATTCACATCTGCTGCTGCTCTCAGCCTATGCCAGACCCACCTAGTCTCACAGGATGGCAACAGCAGTCAATACCTCACCTGGGACACACACACACTCATAAACACTTAAGTACATGCAGAAACATCCACATTGACAGGAACACATGGTTGCGCTTGAGTTTCCCTCCATACACATGCACTAAAGCGGACACGTGTGTCTACTTCAATGAGATGCAGAGACGCAAAACATTCATGCCAAAACAAACAAACCTCACACCTGGATATTAGTGGTGGATGAAGCAGGTGTTTTAGCTACCAACTTTCGCTTACCTCTCTTTGGGGAATTAAACCCAGTCTTTTACTCCCGTTTAAAGTTTCGTTGACGGTTACACTGTGGCCACTCTGTGTAACTTTACAGCATGTTAAGAGAAAATAGATGGAAAGAGAATGGAAAGTTCTAGAGTTTTGGATATGGTCATACATTCATGGCTGGCAGAGCACCAGGCCTTACTTCCTACTCAACCATCTGCTAATGCAGGGAAGGCTCCCCTGTGCGAGTAAATATGAACAAGTCTGTGTGTGTAGGTGTGTATGGCCAAAAACATAATTCAGGCAAGTACGCAAACATAGACATGAGCTAAATAGGTTTTAGTGCCAAACAGAGAATATGAGGACTTCATGTGATACACTGCAACAAGTACACAATGACTCTAGACATCAACTAGTGGTGGCACTTGTTAGTGATGTATCCCCTAGCAAAAAACAGGATTTTTCCAGACACAGGGGAACATCTCTTATATATCTTGCTTCTACATCTCATAAAAAAACACAGACTGTTTATTCTAACTGTGTATACACCTGAGCCATAATGCACTCCAAGCTCTCCGAAGGTGTGCATGTGCACATTAACACATATGCTATTCTCAGAGCTAGCCTGGGGTTCTTTGCCTCGAAACACCTGCCTGTCTTTCTCTAATTGCGTCTGATAACAATTTTGTCAAGCCTCCTCTGGCAGCGTCCACACCATGTTCCCATCAGCAGCTGCTGCTAATTAGCTGCTATCGCTAGCTCTTCTGGCACACTCCTTGCTGATCCCTCTGGCCCCTTAGATCCTAAGTATAAATCATTGGATTGATGAAAAACACAGCAGAAGTGAAACGTTGACAAAAGTTTGATGACAATGATGATAAATGTAAAATCCATTCATTATCATCGCAACCTATTTACAAAGAAAACATGTTTACAATTATAGCGGATATTTCATTGTAAGATACAGGACAGGATTTTGTTCACCATTAACTGACTGAATTGTGAAAAATGTGTTTCATATTACAATGAATTTCTTTGTTATTTCTCATGCTATTTTTTTAAACTATATAGATTGACAAAATCATGCTGTATGAAATAGGGTTGATTTTGAACACGTTTGACTAAACAGCTGGATTTTAGATTGAATGCAACACACCAATTCTTTGTTCCACCTCAGCTACATGTGATGTTACCCTCAGCGTCTTATCATCAGCTACATGCACCTGATGGCTGGAGGGAAACTCAGTGCAATATCAGGGCAGTCCATAAGCCCACAATGGAAATGATGAAGCTGTGGTTCCTCTAATGGCATACAAAGGTTGAAGGCAAGAGAGCAGAGCAACAGGGAAAGTCGAACATGCACCTGAGTATATGTGTGTGTGTGTGTACGTATGTGTGTGTGATGGGTGGAGAAGACAAACGCAGTAAGTATTGGAAAGAGGGCAGGTGGTGAATTACCTGGATGAAAAATTGCACTAGATTAAAAATAAGGAGAAAGAGCACAAGAGGAGTCCTTTTTCAAGGACGATGTGTAAGATTTTCCTGATTAATAAGTGTTATTTTGATCAGCGCTACTGTGTCACATCACGACTGTGCTAATGGAACACTCGACCGGGTCTCGCTGCAAAGTGGGAGTATCGAGAAAAGCATGTAAACAATCTGGCCCTTCCGACCCACAGAACCATTCTCACCTGTCTCTGGTGCTTCACATCTCTAAGTCTGTTTCCCAACACTTACATACCTGCGGACGCACTCACCTCCCAAAGCAATCAACCTAATGTCACTTTCAACATAAAACATTAGGAGAGTTTTGGAACAGGAAAGGAAGTGGCATTATCACACACTATTGTCTGTAACCTTCTCCATGCAAGAGGTGTTGGGGCTGGTTGTGAATCTGCTCCTGTAATGGTTTAACAGGGCGTGTAACGGGGTGACACAAAACACATGTTTCTGGACAAATGGATTCAGACAGCTTTGGAACCAAGCCTCAAGAGAATACCACATTTGCTAGAAGCACCCAGCATGCTCCTGATAATTAAATAGCTGCCCATGAGTAAATACCAAGACAGCGAGGGGTACAATAGAGCCGTATTAAACCAATTTCACCTTTTAAATTAAATATCATCATGTTTTATGAATGTATTTTTCATTTCATTGTAGTGGTAATACATGCCACAAATGAATATGCTGTAATGCCTATTATGCGAGATTCATGCAGTCTGTATAAAACACCTGCAGACATAAATTACTGATGTATTTCCCAATGCTCCAATACTGTTGCCAAAAAGAAAATCAGAGATGTTAGAACAAATTAGAAATGCGGTCAACTTTATCTCACAATTTAATTCAATAGACTTTCCCAGTTTGATTTGCACACAATTGGCCATTTAGTTGGCACCTATGGTACTACAACTAGGAATGCATCAACAAATGCATTGTAATGTATTGCAATGTCAGTTCAAAATTAAATATCACAACAGCATGTTCCATATAATATATAAAGGGACAAGTTTAATATTAACAGACTTTCTCAACAGCTGACACTACATATAAAAGAAGTAATTATGTGTAAATACTACATGCTGTTATGTTGTTAGTTCAGACTTGTGACCTTAGCATACAATACAAATATTACAGCCTTAATATTCTGCAAAATCCAACCCTGTGCAGTTTGACACGTCATATTTTGAAATTTCACATTATGACAAATATCATGCATCCTTGCAATACATGGAAGACTGGGGTGACTTAACTCTGGTAAACAATATTTAAGGTAACTGTTCTTTGTCAAAGTCACATATCAAGTCTGTTTTAAAAATTTACTTTTGACTAAAGTGACTGAGATATTGTCCTTGTGACATCTAGCCTATGTTACAATGGGTCCCATTCTCTGCTACATATGTTGAACACGTGATATGTGTCCTTCCACATCCTGTATTCCTTATTGACACTTTTCTGGTTCAGTAAGGACACCCAAGCCAGATGCATTCAGTAAGTCTGACAGGATAAAGCACAGAGAGCTAACGGGTGCGTTTCTGTGCTGTGAAGGGTTCCGCGCTCAGAGAAGAATACCTGCTCTGGGTTTTGGTGGGTCGCTGAGAAGTGCAAGTGATGGCAAGAAAAATGAATGATTTCAATGTGTGAGGCTTTAGCATCTGTTGGCAAGTCTTCTAGACACCCACGTATACACCCAGCTGCACCGGCAGCCAGTTTGTGTGTATATATGTGTGTGTATATGGTTCACCTGGGGCTTGACAGGAGGACAGATGCATAAAAACTGTACGCATCACTCACTGCACTCCTTAGAACATTTGCATCAAATCTGAATTTAAGTTTGGAGATTTAAATATACTTGGTGTAGTTCAAAGGAACTGAAGATGAATGTTGTCTCTGTCGAGATGTGGATCTTATCAGAATTACAATCACTACATCTGATAATTTAAGTGTACTCTGAGTTTTTAATCTGCACAGGTGTGCATTTGTGTGGGGTAATACTTTACAAACTCAACAAGTTTAATAACAAGATTTAAACACTTTACATCATTCATGAAAGTTAAACAGAATAAGTTGTTGAAATGGTTATACAAATTATTTAAAGACAACATTAGTGCCAATGTGTTTCCAAAAACATTTTTACATAAAAAACATTGTTTTGTTAATTAAATTGAACATTAAATTAATTTTATTAGTTACAAATAAGCTACCTAATTACATGTCATATATGGAATATGCATATATGGAATAGGCTGCCAGAGAGAAGGCAGATGCCCTTAGGATAGAAGCTGTCATGGTGACAAGATGTTCCAGTGCTGAGTGGTGACGTCCAAGGAGGGATAGAGGAAATCTTACCAGCTCTGCTCCAGGATCCAAGTTTATAAAGCTCCTAGATGGATGGTAGGTGACAGCTGACCTAATCTTTCTCTCCTCCCTGGTTTTGGAGTGGGAAAATTCTGCAAGAAACTGAACTGACGGAAGTGAGGATGCTTTCGAAAGTTGCGGGGCATTTGTGTCAAATTGCAAGTTGCCCGATGTGTGGCACATAGATTACTTTCAATCTTTAAAGAGACAGTTCCTCCATAAATGAAAATTCTGTCACTTACCATTGTGACGTTCCAGTCTCAGCCAAACAAGATTAAGCCTTGAAACGTATACAAAGCAATATAAAATCCTTTAAGTTGTGTTATATTCCAACCTTACTGAAGTCATGGTAGTTTTATGTAGGGAACAGGCTAAAACTCAATTAACGTTTAAATAAAATGTTTCCACAGAGAAAAGAAGTCCCCACAGGTTTGGAACAACATTAACGTGAATAAATTGAGACAGAATTGTCATTATTGGGAACTTCTACCTTGCTTTCCATTTGTCGCTCAGCACTCAGCCTGTCCTGCTGTGCTGAGTGTGGATGCTATAGTAATCTGAGATTGTGATCTCTGGACGCCTGTGAATGACAAAGTTCACCCTCTGTGAAGCTCTCTATAAATCACACAAACAATGGCTTACAACCCTGCTCACCAACTGACGGACAGGTGATGGATTGTTGGCACAAGGAAAACAAAATGACGCACCCCATTAGCTCACGGGTTGGCTTATTCAAATCGATAAGACTCTTCTACAAAAACCCTTTTCTTCACTTTCCTTCTCTTCTGGTCTCTCTTAAACTCTCTCAATCTTTCCTGACTGGCCCCGGACCTGAGCATAAACAATACCTGCCACATTTTAACAGTCTGATGTTTTTGAATGCCTCTCAGGCCAGCCTAACACCTAGAACAACTGCGAAGTAATGAGATTTACTAAGCCCATAAATCACAGGCAGTCTCAGACAGTTGTAAGACAGAAGTTTCACACACAGAATGATTTCATTCACTATTCAGGGGCAGAGCCGTATTGACCACATGAAGGTTGTGGTGAATGTAAATCTAAAGAGAGGCTGCACAAGGCTTTCTCTTGGCTGCTAACATGCTGAAATAAATAGTCACAGACTGGAGCAAACAAAGCTCAGGTTATAGGTATGATTCTTGGAAAACATTAAATTATGTATTCCTCAAATGCACACCCTGACTGCAATGAAAGCTGATTTGGATATAATCGTTTAAAAGCAAATTAATAAACACTGTATATAAAAGCAATACTCTGCAATCTCCTGTAAATACGTAAAAATAGGTACAATATGATTAGTTGCACAAAGTTATATTAAAACTGCAATAAAGTCTCCCAATACTTCAAAACAATATTCTATGCTAATCTTCACTAAGAAAAGCATGACAACCCCCAAAAGGATCGTACAACTATACTTTAAAAACTTCTAAATGTTCTCTAATCAGGCCTAATGAGAGAATAATGACACATTTGCTCTTATTCTGAGAAACTAATGAGATATGCGTATGTGAAAATTAAAAACTATAGATCTTTAAATAGAGTTTATCACACAAATCTGCTGAAAGATCCAGTTTAAATAGCTTAAATATCTGTAAATATCTTAAATAGTTTAAATATCTGTACTTTAAAATGTTTCAAAAACCACCTTGACCATGACCACCTGTAAGCTTGTTTGTCTGCTTCAAGACTTGCCGAAATCTACCAGCTATCGGCTACCAGGTTCCAAAACACCACTACCATCTTAAACTGCATCATATAAAGGTTCCAGACAGCAAGTCATAGCTAAACCATAGGTTAGCATGCTGTGCTAATGTCTTTGTATCTTGTCCGTTCTGATTCAGAGGAAGACAGTCTTAAACCCAGGTGACAAGGGAAGACGAGTGGGTTAGTGGGGAAGATCTGACCCTCGGACAAGGCACACTGCTGCTGCCTCAGTGGGGTAAACCTTTCCTGAAATCTGTTGCTGTGTCAAGCATCATCAGTCTCAAGTGTATAACAGCGACGTCTGCCTTCATTGTTACGCAATGTCAGCTAGTGCCTCGAACAGCCCAGTTAAACGTCCTCCTTTCTCAGGCTTACTGTTATAAGCTCCTTGTTATTATTCACATGATTGCGCAGAGCTGTGCCACAAGAACAAGTGCTTCATCAATTTACATGCCCCACATTAACTTTCTTAAAATATTCTCCCTCGTATAGGAAGTCATATTCATTTTGCAGAAAGAATGGTTTCCATGACTCTGGCTGAAAAACTGGCTGAAAAGTGATTCACATTTTTTTTATAAACCAAAATATTTACTATTACATATAGTATACACACATATATACAGGTCTTTTTCAAAAAATTAGCATATTGTGATAAAATTCATTATTTTCTGTAATGTACTGGTAAACATTAGACTTTCATATATTTTAGATTCATTACACACAACTGAAGTAGTTCAAGCCTTTTTATTGTTTTAATATTGATGATTTTGGCATACAGCTCATGAAAACCCAAAATTTCTATCTCAAAAAATTAGCATATCATGAAAAGGTTTTTTAAACCAGCTATTAACCTAATCATCTGAATCAACTCATTAACTCTGAACACCTGCAAAAGATTCCTGAGGCTTTTAAAAACTTCCAGCCTGGTTCATTACTCAAAACCGCAATCATGGGTAAGACTGCCGACCTGACTGCTGTCCAGAA
>JBAJNP010008632.1:0-19821 GCA_036877545.1 Yasuhikotakia modesta
AAGCTTTGTTCACTTTAAAACTGGATTTAGCAGTAGCCACCTGGCAGAGTGACAGAGACGGTTTCATCCTCTCATCATTGTAATGACTCCCAGAAGTTTAGTTTGGCTGAGAAAGAAGATTCATGTGTGACAAACACCATCAGTCATGTCATTCCCTCCACGCAATCATTCCTTCATTCCCCCACCTAAAATGTGAGGTGATATAATGTCTTTTTATAATCTGTGTTGCTACAAGACTGTGTTTGCTAATTAAAAGAAGAGTATTCATTTTCATTGTATTTATGGTTAAAGATAAAGTGTGTTATTTCTAAAGTGTGTAAGCTTTATTAAAAAAACCCTTTTGAAAGCTGCAATTTAGTGTGAATTCGTACAATGTAAGTCATATATAAACTTAAGTGTTTTAGAAAAGAAGCAAGCAAAGGGGGTTCACCCTAATCCCACGTCTAAAGCCAGCACTTACTGGTTACAAACCAGTAAGTTTAAGTTACAAACATTTATAAGACTGTATGGTTAAAATAACCTACAGATGATTTAATCAGCATTTTGCTGGGATAGATAACCTTATTTTAACATTAAAACAAATTGCACACTATTTTTAGAGTGTTAAGTAATACAAGATTATTTATTTCTATAATTTCTATAATCAAACTATTTCCACATTGTGTACAATTTATGCAACAATATTTATTCAATACATATTCCTTTACGGTTTAACAATAGACTTCATTTTGACTTAAAATATAAACCGAAACCTGTGTGATCACAAAAGTGGTTTTGCTTAGAAATGTGGAAAAAAGAACTTTAAAATGTCCCACACAATGTAAGTGACAAAAGTAAATTCAGTTTCTCTGTCCACAGAATTGTCATTCTGACCTGTCAGGTGACAGTCTGGGTGTCTATAAGCTATAAGAGTGATTACATCTAATTTCAGCACCTGCCAGAGTGATGCAAGGCTTCACCACACAGCACTCAGTTTAAGTACGGTGGTATTTGTGGTCATTGTCTGTGTTGGAGAAGGGGTGATATTTGTATTATTAATGACCCCCATGTTAAGATTGTGAGAGGGTCTTACTGAGCATTTACAGTAAAGTTCACACTACAGTTAAAATGCCATGCAAGACTTACCCTACAGAGGAATTTCAAGAATCCTTTATTGTTTAAGTTTAAAGTGTTGTTAAAATACTTTATGCTGTTCTATTAATGACAAAGAGATGTGTGCTTTTGAATGATGCAGTATTGCCACAAAGGGCTGCAGAGTTAAAAAGCTCGTTTTGTTACATTCATGTGACCAACTAATTAACACAGTTACTGTATACCAACAAAACACACATCCTGTCTAACATAAATCTACCACCATTCATTACCTCAAACACACACACAAACACACACAGGCAGACACACACACACACACACACACACACAGAGGCAGACACCTACAAACACACACACAAACACACACACACAAACACACATACACACACAGAGGCAGACACATACAAACACACACACAAACACACACACACACACAGAGGCAGACACATACAAACACACACACAAACACACACACAAACACACACACACACACAGAGGCAGACACATACAAACACACAAGTCTTTACTGTAAACATTACATTCAACACCCACAAACAATCAAAGACTTAATCAGACATTTAAACCTCAGACTCTAATTACTGGAATAATGGCTCAAGAGAAAAATACAACTTCTAGCTTCTCAGTCTGTGCAACTCAAACTGTTTGATATGGTGTGAGGCTTGTGTGGGATTTTAACTGCTGTTAGTTATACCCCTCTGTGGTCCCAACCTGGACACGCCCCCTCGTGTTAAATATAGTCTAGTTCCGCCTTATTATCGCGACCGGAATAGCATTAACCAGCCGTCATGCGAGTCACTCTGTGCATAAACACTATGTGAGCAGGCAACTGCACAAGCCGGGACTAAAACCTGCTGGAAACACAAACTATGCGGTCGCATGTTTTGCGTAAGAGGTCGTGAGCAAGGACTAAATATGATGTTGGAAGATTGTTGCTTGCAGACTGTTTTGCCACACTGTGCTGACTGAAGCACTGACTCACAGTATTGGTTGCCCACTCTTGTGAATTGTAAGCAGGAAAACGGAAGCGGTTTTATCAAAGGAAACTGATACATGGAAAGGTGTTCTGGATAAACAATGGCCCCGTAGGAAAGGATGACCACAAATGAGATCTCATTAATTTGATATTAAGTTGGGAGCAATTTGACATTTTGTAAAGTTTCCTGCTCCCCAGATTTTTCTCCTAAGAGAAATATTGGAGATCTTACATGGTCAAAGGCAATAGACAGATTAGAATAGAAACAAAACAATCAATATAAATATGAACTAGTTTCCTTTTAAAGTATGTGTAAGTAATCCAGCTGGTTTAATAATTCTGGTCTGGTAATGAATTTCATGTGTTATGCAATCACTTGTTTGGAGAATTGTTTCGTCATACTGACTAATGCTCATTACTTTCCCTGTAATTACCCTTCACAAAAGCTGTCTGATGTTTGCTCCTGAAACAAAGTATTTCCTGGTGGAAAATAGAAAGTGTTTTAATAAGATAACGTAATTTGAAAAAGCAAAGAATTTAAGTGATGAGAGCGAAAAAGAGAGAGAGAGACTGAGAGAAAAGAAGAAGAATTAGAAGAAAGGACATAAAGCTAACAACAAATCCTACAACAACTGGTGTTGTGTAATGTGTAGTAATGTCACCACCTGTAGTCTTTCAACACAGGCATTTAACAGAATTTTTCACATGCTTTTGTGTTGTTTTGTGCTGGCAGTTAATGCACCACTGAATTTCAAAACCCTTCCCAGCGTTCTTGGGGCTGTAAATCAAATGCTCCGCATTTATACTGACATTAAAGTGAGTGGGATTTAACAAAAAACAGTTTATTATTGCAGGGGGTTGGAAGAGATATCAGCCAGAACTGTGCCCTTCAGGCTTTCCGTGGCCTCCCCTGCTGATAAGGGTTTTGTAGTAAACCAAGCCTAGGCGTCACTAGAACGAGTGGTAAAACATGTAACATTATGGCAACAATTCTACTGTGATGAATATGCATAAGTGTATGCATACTACTTAGTGCTGTGATGCCCATATGGTCATGATTATACACTTAAACAAACAACATATTAAAAATCCAGACATCCTTAGTTATTCTTCATAACATTTAGCTGGTGACACATAAGACACACCGGGGAAACTGTGATGTCATAGGTGAGGTCAGCGTTTTGGATACACTAATCCAACACTAAAAGGGGGACTTTTTTACCCATAAGTCACTGTTGATGTGATATGTTTTTATTTTCTGTGAAAAAAAGACTTTGAGTGAGCTTAAATAAAGACACTATGTGTTTCTCTGACTATATGTCTGTCCTGTTAAGTTTTATTTAATATAATAAAAATCCAATAGCCTGTATAGAGTGAACTTTACCCTTGCTATGAAGGGGCATCCCCTAACTAAACCGTGTCCATGGAAAAAGAGTTTCATTTTCACAAATTGACGTAAACAGATACTAAATAATTAAGCCTTTTGTTCTCTTATGCAACAAAACAATACAAAAATTAATACATGTCCTTATGTCTGATGTGAATTTTACTAAGCACTATGGAAGACGTACAGCAGCTGGATTTTCCCTCACCTTACTGTTGATGGTTCGAGCTCAGTGATTTACTTGCAACACAGGAACCCTCTCTGTGTATGTCTCAGTGTATCGCTGCAAATTCTTTCCATTCTTTTAAGAGTCCAGAGTTCAGCCACACCAGAATAAGCACTTGAATGGTTACATCATCAAGTATCATTTAAAGTATGTTCTTTATCTTTTACAGGAAAGGGAAAGCAAATCTGTCTACCAACCGATATTGTGTTAGCAGATAACTAACTTGCGTTCTTATTGTGATCATTACTGATGCTATATTTAACAGATAAATATAGTCTTTGAAAGATTTTCTCCTGGAGGGAAAAAAGGGAAAAAGATTTTCCCGCTGGCTGAGATATATATTTCAGACTACTATACAGACCTGGAGTCAGTCAAAAAATTAAAAACATCTATAACACATTTCTAAGGCCTGATGCAATGAAATATCTCTTCTGTGAACGTTATCAGGTGAAGGTTGGACGCTTGCGTAAACTCTGCATAGGTTTGACTGCACCACCTGCTGGTACCCTTGGAAACCACGTGTCTCTGCTCCTCCCACCGCCGGGGTTTGGTTTGGACGAAAGCATTGTTTGGTACGGTTGTTACTAAGAGACATGATTCATGCGGAGGGGCTGCGGAAGTAAGTTTCCTAATCCAAACTGCGCACCTGGTTTATCACACTTGCAGGTAAAGTCTTAGCAGGTTCGTTCATACCTGATGTAATTTCCGGAATGTGCCCATATATGGTCTGTACTTTAGAAGAAAAGCATCGTACACGAATGAGTGAACGCTTCCATTATGTTACTGTATGTGAGTAATGAAATGTTATGTAGCAATAACATCTACTCACTTCACAAGGACAACTAAACTCTGCCTCTAAGATATTGTTTCCGTGTGTTTTTTTCGCCTAAAAGTGTCCACAGCGACTAAAATTACAATGGTTGCACAACACTTTACCTGCTTAGGCTTAGGGCAAAGGGGAACAATCGGGGTTAAGGTTAAGGGTTAGGTTCTTATATAAAAAGCATTTGAAAATATATGATTGTTGGGAGGGGGGGGGGGATAATTTCTGCACTGATGTAAGTATCTGTGCTTTATTAATAATGGCCTTTCAGAATTATTGATTCTGATTGGTAAACCCAGACTTGTGGTATTCTGTTCTTATATAGTCTGGTATAAAATATATTTCCTAAACTGTGCTGTACTACTACACACACTGTCTTTTCTCTCACATTAAAAATCTATTTTTAATATTTTGTCAATTTATTCTTTTTTTATATGAATAAGCTGCATAGTAAGTGGTATAACACATAGGCAGTCAGTTGTTTACAAGGCTCTAAGTTGGGGGTTACTGCCTTGGGTCTGGGGTTAATTTTGTGATATTGACCCACTGACCACACATTAAGTTGTGAAATTGCTTGCATGTTTTAGCTGACAAGTTCCTCAACTGACTACACTATTAAACAGCATGTATGGATATGTTGGTGTATCATGGTGTATGATAAATCGTCACTCTCATTTTTATTCCCTCCCTGTTCAGAGGATCATGAATGAAGTCACCAGTGGATTACAGTGTCTTTGTGTTTTCAGGCAGACACCCCACTAACAGAGCCTGCCCTATAGCCTCAGGGGGTTGTCTGCCCACACATACAGACGTACAGACAGACAAACACAGAGCTCATGGCCTTTCTTACAGTTTGATCAGGCAGGAAATCACATGCAGTCATCAGTGGGTGCGGCTAAGGCTTGGGAGTAGAGGGATGATTGGACTGTTTGCTTGAATAAGTGGAAACATTTCCACAAAATGAAAACATGCCACAGCCAAAACCATGGTGGGCTGTGATGTCATAGTGTCAGCCGCACTAAACACTCAGTAGAAATTCATACAAGCTGATAAATGCTAGTTGTGTTATTGTCCCCTCAAATACATAACAAGGCGTTTAATGCAAGTTTTTACATTGACACTAGTATTGTGCTGTGTGTACACAAGAGGGTGCACGCGTTCTTTTTTTTGTGGGAAAAACGTATTTAAAAATTTGCGTCTCCCTGTCTAGGAACCCAAGAAGTTAAGGCATTGTCCACTAGATGTCAGCCTGAGACTTAAATGATGACCAAGAAGCTGTCTTAAACTTAACATAAAATTGTTCTTGTGACTGCAAAGTATGGTCCTACCAAACTGGAATATATGTATTGCCAAAATAAAAATTATGATTTATGAGATTTATTTACATTTATTTACACAAAATAGAAACAGAACATGTACACTTTGTATATTTTTCTTTATTGGGTGGACCTGTGTGTAAAAAATAGTACATGGAAATCTTCTGTTGATATAAAACACGTGCAGTCCTGAAATTGATAAACTCTTACAGATCTTGTACATCCACATTTGTTTCACCTGCTCAAATGTGCAGCCTTCATAAACCCACACATTCACAAGAATTGCACTTCAAAGGCTTTGCACAAAGCAATTGCGTTACGTAATATTTGAAAAGTTTTGAAGAGATGTCTTAAACCAATTAAACTTTTTTTTTAAATATACTTATAAATACTTGTACCTGTTAAGAGTGCTCGATACATTCTGGTGCATGACAGCTTTAAAATAACTACTATTGCACATGCTCTACATATGAGGGAAAGTGAGGGAATTGTGTAATAAAGTCACATGACATGTCATCTTATGACATTACACAAACTGTCATAAGAGATTAGTAAGAATATCAGATGTCAATAAACAATCGTATTTTGGGGTCTTTATGAGCAGAAACTTTAACCTTTGACTAGAAAAAATTACTTTTAGTAGGCCCCTTAGAATCATAATATCTTAAATGTAAACAGGCCACATACATTTGCTGACGTTTCATACTCTTCTTCCCCCAGATGGAGGCATGCTTGAAGATGGTTTGTGGTAGCAGTCTGATGGGGTAGAATTAGGGCTTGCATTGATCCCAGTGGGAATGTAATACATGCTCTCTAAATAATTTTGATTCAGCGATGAGTGGCCTTTTGGTTCATTTTTTGGCACCTGGCTTGTAGGGCTTCCATATCTTAAGGAAGGCTGGTGAAGTGTGGTGGGGATGGGAGGTGCTTCTGGATGGCGTACCTGCTGGGCACTGTTGGGGATTGTTGGGTAGGATGGCACTGCATAAGGCAGGTACTGTGGTGTGTACAGCCCTGGATTGTGCAGAGAGGAATATGGTGGCGCAGATGGCGGATACAGCCCAGAGTGGGACATTGCCTGCTGTGGTATGAGAACTTCCACATATTGGCCTAATTCTGGATCAAACAGCATTTTTCTTAGTGGTTGCATTGGTACCTCAACATAGAAGTATTTACCAGTGTCAGGATCGAGAAGTACACGACGGGGAGCTTGGCCACAGCTGATCCCACTTGTGTTTTCTGGATACAGTACACTGGCTCCTCCTGGACCTTCATTTCCATAATCATGACTAAAAGATGGTGGTAAATCTTGAGGATTAAACATCTGAGGCCTGGGATCCAGACCAGGCATGTTAGCTGGATGAGCATAGTCATGATAAGAAGCAGGACCTACTGGTTGGGGTGAATGATGGTTAGCTGGTCGTCTCTCTGAATGCAGCCCGGAAGCTGGTGGTTGGTTATCACTATAAGATTGTATGTTTGGGGCAGGACAGGTGCGTTGGTGATGCAAAGGCTGAATCAAAGCTGAGGCAGGGGGATTTGTGGTATTTGATAAGGCTGGTAAGAAACTTAGGGCCTGGCCGTCTGGCCTACACTGATGAGGACGAACTTGAGCTTGTGGAGGAGCTCCAGGACAGCTGAGAACTTGACCTGGGGACTCAGAGGCTGGTGGTGTCTGTCCTTGTGGACTATGATGGGGATGACTTTGATGCGAGTGGGAAGTTTGTGTGCAGGAACAAACAGATTGCTTAGTTGTTGAATGATACCTGCCGAATCTTTGTGGAGGTAAATCTGACAGGTGTAGGGGACTGAAACTCTCCCGTTCATCATAGCTGGGGGGGTCATCTGAAGCATATAAACGATAGTCTTGTGTATGAAATCGGTTGTTAGATGGTGCTCTTGTCCCAGGTTGTGTGTGGTTATAGGCCTGTGAGACTGTAGGTTTGATGGAAGGGTTGGAACTAGCTGCCATGGACTGCTCTTGACTTGATGTGGTTTGAGAGGTGCTGGAGGTTTGCAAGAAAGCGGAAGATTGATGTTGATCCACACTAGCAAATGTTCTTGTAGATTTCTGAACAGAACTTGGAGTTGTTGTTACTGGGATAAGTGGTGGTTTGTAGCTTGATACAGCTGATACAGACAGTTTTTTTGTGTTATTTGATGACACCTCATTCAGTTGATCCTTTTGTATCAATGTTGCTGGTGTGTCATTTTTCTTTGGTTCACTAGTTAGCTTTGCTTGCTGTTTAATAAGAGATGTTGTCTGTGGATCTGGTTTAGTTCGGTCACTTGACATTGACTTAATTTCTGCAAATGACTGTTTATAGCTGGGTTTTGGTGGAACAAATGGCTTTAGTCTATCGCTGGATATTGACCTCACTTGAATAGGTAACTCAATTTCTTTTGATGCGGTTGTAGGCATGGCATTAGTTTTTATATGACTTGAAACAGACCTCACCTCTGTCTTGTCAGATGTTGTTAGATTAGTTGGAATTTGTGTCATAGTTGTAGTTGCAGTTATTTTTGACTTTTCTTGTCCTTGGGTTTGTTGCACTGAAGGTTCTTCTGTCAGAATTTGCTTAGGACTCACACTTTGTTTCTTTGGCCTAAACTGCAGACCATCATGACTCTGGGATGTTCGCAAAGAACTGTTAGCAAGTTCTTGTGCTTCAGATAAACAGGCCTGTAAAGGTATCTCAAGTCGGTTGACGTGTTTAGCTGTAGCACTTGCATCTACGCTGATAACTTCACACACTCCAATGTCAGCCTGCATTCCTTTCTCCTTTAGTAGCATTGAAACAGAATGGCTGCTGCTTGTAGATTTAATTTGACTGGAGTCAGTAATTGTGGAGTCAGAGGTGTTCTGATTTGTCTTTAATGCATCATCCTGCAGAACCTTAAAAGCAGAAACTTCCCTGTCCTTACTAGTAGGTCTGGGGGGCATCCTTTGTGTTGTGTTCTGATCACCCTGGTGAAAACATCTCTCTGTGGTTTTAACAGGTTCACAGAAACTTGTGCATTTGGAAGCTGTAGCTTTTTGTTCCAACTCTTTAGACAGTATCTTTGGCAAAGAGACTTTGGATGTTATTTCAGTGATGTCAGTATCTTTGCTGGTCTCTGCGGCCAGCCGTGCTTGTGATATTTTTGATGTGTCAACAGCCTGTGTTTCACCTTGCCAGTGGATTTCTTTACTGGCTGATGCTTGCTTATCCTTCCAGCTGATAGCTTTACATTCAATGTGCAGGGCTGGAGGAGTCTGTGGTGGCTTCTCTCTTGTTTCCTGAACAGTTGCATCTTCTACAATGGAGACTGAATTTGATGCTTTGAAGGACAGGTTGTATGTGTTTTTAACTAACTTCCTTACATCTCTAACTTTATGTATTACAGATGTTTTGTTGACATTTTCCTCTTTAGTTTCTGTAACTTCTACTTTTATATCTTCTTCAGCTTTATCCATTGACTGATGTTCACACATTTCCTTTGATCTTTCCAAGTCAGGAGATAAGGAAACTTTCAGAGAAGACTTCTTTTTCTCTTTGGTAATGGAAGGTTTGAGAGTTATTTCTGAGGTTTTAGACATAAAAACACTTTTACAACCATGTTGCTCTTGATTTTCATGTGTCATTTGCTGCTCTCTGGTCCTGCTTGTCATTCTGCTCTGCATGGTAACAGTCTGAGTGGCAACAGCGGCACTTGTGCTCTTGACATTTGCTGAGTCACTATTGTTCTGCTCTCCACCTCCTCCCTCTTTCTTATTGTTGTTTTGTTTCACAGGTACTTTGTCATCAAATGGATTTGCCACTTTGGGTCTCCGTTCATCTCTTATTAACTCTGCGTCTCCAGTATTAATAAATGTGGGTCTGAAGATTGGTTTTGGAGGGACCTTTGGGGCGCACTTCTTCAGTTGTGGGCTTCTCTTCTCCTTGGTAGCAAAACCTTCTGATAAAAGAGTACTTTCAGAGTGTTGGCTAGAGATTATGCTACGTGTCTCTATGTTGCTTTGTACACCGTCAAAGGAGCTGGGACTGAAACCAGGATTCTTGCTGATATCTCCAGTATGGTCTGTATTTCCAAATGTTTCTTTTTGTGCATCCTCCATTTTCTTTGACAGAACACTCTTGATAATGCAGGAGGCCATTTGGGTCTTAGGGGAGGCATCATCTAATGACAGAGATTTCTGCAGTGATCTTTTCCTGTCAGTCTGAGGAGAATCTGGCTCCTCCCTGGAGGCTGGTGTGCTATGTTGACAAACACAGGTGTCTTTTGAGTGTACATGTGTGGAGTCCAAAACCTTCTCAGTGTTTGCTGTAGGTTTTGACTCATCAGTGTTCCGCCTTAGCAGCTGGATCTGCCTTTTGGGTACTGTCCTCTTTTTTCTGCTGGACTCTTCCTTCGTCTCTAATGCAACATCCACACACTCAAAACTCCCCATCTCAAATCGTTTGGTGGGGTCCAGGCCATCATGTGGTACCAAAGAGGAGCTGTGCAACAAGTCATCGTTTTCATGTAAAGTAGACCCACGCAAGTCTGCATAGGTCATCCATGCCACAGCACCAAGGCTGTCCACATTTGTAGATTGCTGCGAAACATTTGTAGATGATCTGTAGCTTGAATTGTGCACATCCAAATAGTCCACCTGTGGGCTAGATAAGCTTCTGAAGGCCAGATCTGTAAACCACTTAACTTCATTGTCTGCCTCATCAAACTCACTACCCATGCTGGAGGTTTCTGAAGGAAGAAAGCCTGCACTGCTGTATTTACCCTGAGCAGCTGACTGGACCCTCCTGGCACCACCCTTGTTCTCTTGTTGTGAGCCCAGGGCTTTAAGATGACTCTGTTGCTGCAGAGTTGATGGGTGAGACTCAAAATAACAGCGAGCTGGAGGTCCCGACTTTGGGTCTCGACTTGAGAGAGCAGGGCTGTGGCATGCAGGCTCTTTTCTATTCCTGGCATTGAATGACAGCTCAACCTGTTCCCCTCTGTAACTACTCTCTTCCATAAGCTCCACCCCTTCTCCCTCTCTCTTTCCACTCTCCTGCTTCTCCCTGCATGTCTGCTTGTCATATTCTCCACCACTGTAACTACAGATAGTCCCTGGGCTTTTACTTAATGCCATTGGCACTTGGCCTAGCTTCTCATCACTACTTGCAGTATCATTCTTTAACATTGCTGTTTCATTATTGCCATTAAAAGCCTCCAACTGGCATTGTTTAACTTTCACAGATTCCATTTTTGAATCAGTTGTGTCATCAATGACAATTACAGGACTTCCATTTGTTCCATTCCATTGTTCCATTTGTACTACTGGTGATAGACTTGTGGGTTTAGATGAAGGATCTTGGAAGATCTGTATTTGGCTGACAACTTGTGGTCCAGTATCTCTACATTCATCAAGAACTGATGTGGTGCATTCAAAGGTCTCTGTGTGAGGAAGGTCATCATAATGTCCACTTTCTGTTAGGCTGGGAGAGGGGTGGTTCATTCCTTCAGAGTTTAAAGGTAAAGGCTTGTCTTCTGCCTCTTCAAATGGGATGAAAGTTTTCAAGATTGGTTGGACAGCAGTGAACAATTCTGAATCTCTGGTGTGATCTGAAGCACTTGACGAGGGCCTTGATCTGCTCTCTGTTGTTGACAAAAACTTATTTGAGGTAGGTGAAACAGATGCCTCAAAAACATCTGAAATAGTGTTTGACGTTTTGGAATAGTTGCCACAGACTGTCTTTTCTACCTCAGGTGATTGTGTTAAAACCTCTGTTGGTAAAGCAGCACTGTATGTCAGGCCTCCAGTCACAGCGGATTTTGTATTTTGTGGCAGAGTACTATATGTTGTCCTTATTTCAGGTGAGTAGGTATTTGAACTCAGTTCTAGTGAGGGGGCTGGTGAAGTGGGTTCTAGTGTATGGTAGTTTTGTCCACTGTCTGGAGTGGAGGTGATGCTTCTTAACTCGGGTGTGAAATCTCCACTGTAGATGGGTGTTGCTGGGTAGACATTTTCTATGATGGCAGAGGAGGGTGATAAGCCATCATGTTCTGTTGAATAAACGTTTTTCTCATTTATAGGTGAGGGACTAATGGTGTAACCCATAGGTGACTGACTTATTACTGGTTCTGGTGAGTGAGTTGGAATAGAGTAGTCAGGAGAGGAGCAGTAGTGAACAACAGGTGAAGATGGTGAAGCTTCAGGTTCAGGTGAATAAACTTCCTTGTCATTAATTGGAGGTGAGTTGTTAGAACAGCTCTGAGATAAACCAATTATTACTGGTTCTGGTGAGTGAGTTGGAACGGAGTAGTCAGGAGAGGAGCAGTAATCAACAACAGGTGAGGATGGTGAAGCTTCAGGTTCAGCTGAATAAACCTCTGTGTCAGTTATTGGAGGTGAGTTGTTAGAACAGCTCTGAGATAAACCAACTACTACTGGTTCTGGTGAGTGAGTTGGAACAGAGTAGTCAGGTGAGGAGCAGTAATCAATGCCCATAACAACAGGTGAGGATGGCAAAGCTTCAGGTTCAGCTGAAAAAACTTCTGTGTCAGTTATTGGAGATGTGTTGTCTGGGCTTTGGGATAAACCACTTGTTACTGGTTCTGGTGAGTGAGTTGGTACTGAGTAGTCAGGAGAGGAGCAGAAATCAATACCCATGACGACAGGTGAGGATGGCGAAGCTTCAGGTTCAGCTGAATAAACTTCTGTGTCATTTATTGGAGATGTGTTGTTAGAACAGCTTTGGGATAAACCACTTGTTACTGGTTCTGGTGAGTGAGTTGGTACTGAGTGATCGGGTGAGGAGCAGATTTCATTGTGACCAGTTTCTGTCATGACAGAGGTGGATGATAAGGCTTCAGTTTCCATTGAATAGATGATTCTGTCATTTATAGGTGATGGGCTGATAGTATAACCCAGAGGTGAGTAAATTATTACTGATCCTGGTGCTTGGACATCAGGAGAAGAGCAGTTTTCATTGACTTCAGGTGATGCAGGTTTCTCTATTACATTAGTTGAACACACTGGCTCTCTTGTTTCAATGGAAACAGAATACACATCTAGGGAATCTGTTTCCTTACTATCATTGGTAAGATACATGGACACAGGAGATGTGCAATAGGTGTCCTTCAAATCTGAAAACTCTGATATGTTCTCTGCTTGAGCTGAACACAAATTCATCGGGTCTGGTGAAGATTTACCTGAGGACACAGGCGTGGAGCTTATTTCCCTGTTTATATGGGAGGTGGAAGAGGTTGGCCTAAGCTCAGGTGTTACACTGGGTACATGTATGTCATTTATATCTCTGATTGCAGGTGAAATTTCAGATTTTTCTGAAGTAGAGATTTTATGAATTGGATCACTTGTATTGTCTGCTGAAGAAGGATTTGACAGTTCTGATGAAGACCTACTATTTACCATTTGCTTGGCAAGAATGAAGTCTTCCTGTTGTATACAATTATAGTTTATACTTTCTGTGTTCTCAGAAGAATCAACATTATCCAAACATGAGCTGGTACTTGTATGTTCAGGTGTTGTTATTTCACTTTGCTCATGTAAGGCAGGTTCTGTCTCCCCCAAACGCTCCTCTGCTGAAGTAATCAAACTTGTATCTGATGTGGAATTAAAATCCTGTGCATCCTGTGAAATGTCATCATTTTTTTTTGGGGTTTTAGGTGGTGTGCAATGAGGATTAAGTCCATTTTTGGAATCTGTCAAGATGGTTGATTCAACTGATGGTGAACTTGATTCCTTAGTATCGCATGTGGAAAAATCATTTACATTTTTCGGAGACGGTGTGTCGTAAGTGACTTCACTACTGTCACCTAAGTCAGATCCACTGGCAGTGTGATAAGATCCTGAGGAGTCATTGGCATCATCTGTTGGAAAAGGCTGATCTACGTCCTTCCTAAGAAACGTGGCTGAGGCTGGACTGCTGGAGAGTGATGGAGACTCGCAATCATCTCCAAAAATGTCACAGAGGCAGGTTGTTTCAGATATGGCACTACGATGGCTGGGAATTGTAGTGATGTCAAATATCTCCACACGATTTGGCACTTCACGGTTTGGTAAGTTAAATACACGTGGTGCACTCCGAAGAAATGAGTAGCTGTCTCCGTCTAGAACCCAGCGCTCCATTGCTTCTCTCTAGATACCACAGGCATTGAGATTAAGTCTCTAAAGAACTGGGTCTATGAACTGGGTGAGTGGTTTCAGACCTGCAAACATTAAGAAAGGTCAGTCACAAAATGTTTCATTACATTGTTCATGTTGCTGAAAATCACATTACATTTCGTATGTAAATCTTAAAATATTTTTTCTGTTTTCAAGAAATAAAGAGTGGTCTGCATGCTCTTGAATTATTCTCATTTTGTGTCTTTAAAATGTAAGTTAACATAACAAATCCTCCATTTGTTAAGTTACTGTTTGCTCAATGAATATAATATTTTCAGTCAACCAAATCCGAGTTTTGCACTGACCTATACCAACATCTTCACAACACACCTTCATCTGCTATTTTTATTTTTATATTAAAACTACTGAAATACATTTCTCATGCAGACATAAAACAAAATATATACAACAATGGCATTTTCTGTATAAACAAAATGTATATATAAACAAATCAGCAAGTTGTGTTTTTATATATATAACACAATTTGCTGATTTGTTTATATATACACTATGTACATAAATAAAAGAATAACTATAAATAAAGAAATAAAGAAAATTATGACACTTGCCTTTTTGTGCTGTTTTCCTTATGGTCAGTTTGAATGGAATAGCAGACAAGCCCCTCCATAGGCCATTCACAGGAGATAGTTATGCACTGTACCATGAGCTGTGAATGAGGCACCAACAGGGGGATCCAGGGTTTCCAAGTGCCAAACTGACCCTTCATCGAAATGGCCACTCAGTGCACAGATAGGTCCAGCCCCTCAACTCAGCAAAAGAAAGAAAGAAAATGCCATGACTCCTGTACAGCCTGTCTATTCCAGATATTAATTGACACCACTTTTTAAAAAGAGACACAGATGAACCTGACCTGAGGCTCTTTTAATCATGCTTGGGCATAGGTACATGACTCTGCCGAGCTTAATAGGGTATTACATCTAGTGGCAGGTGCTGTGCTAGCAGAGATGGGCTGTGGTTGAAATCTGACACGCTAGGCCAAGACAGTCATAGGGCCTTACTAAATTTAGACCCCTGATATCAGGGGAACTTTGCTTTGAGAGGATGCCTAGAGACATAGAACACTAAACAGTACCTTTGTACATTGTACTTACATACATGTATGTATATTAAGTATTTATGTTGATCATTCGATATGATCAGATTATTAATACCAGAGCACCATCCAGCTACTTTGCTTGAAAAGACTGCTCCTCTACAATTGATGACATATGCATATACACTAACCCTATGCTTTAAATCATTGACGTAATATATAGTGCTCAGATTTGAACTTAAATAAATCTCTGTCTTTTCCTTGTCTGCCTCCCTTTATTCAGTGCATCAAAGTAGATTCATTTCATGTGCTTACAAACTAGTCTATCATCTTATAGGGAAAGAATGCAAGGCACTTGTGCAATGCAGGGATTTAGTGTTCACACAAGCCTACTGACACAAATCCAACACACAGAAGCGAGTTTGACAATACTTCCAAAAATAGATCTGTGATCAGCTGTTTAACAGTTGAAACAGAATTTTAAACCACCATGTGTTTAGAGAAGAGACATACATGTCATGGAAATTTTAATTCTTGAAAAATGACAATTACATAAAATCCTTATTTTATAGTCATAACCAAATGTGATACAAAGTGTAAACCAGAATTTGAATGAGGCTTAAAATAATTAAATGTCTTAAAATATTTAAGTATATATTAAAATAAGACAAGGTGAAAAAAAACAAATATAGAAAACTTCTAGTCAGTGTGACTAGCTGACAGAAAACTGTAATAATAAAAAAAAACAAAATGCAATTTAGAAAACAAGACTATATGATGTTATATGTTCCTGTACATAAATATGCTGCTAGAAATCCCCAGCTAGTAACCTGAGACTAAGACGCCTCTATCTTGAGCTCTAATGGATTTAGATAGACTATTTCTTGACAAATATGCAGTAGGCAGAAACTGCCCTACAAATAAAACAGGTTTAAGAGGTCACTCCACAATCTGTGTACAAAACATTGGGACAAAATCGCTTTCAAATAACCACCCAGAAAATCCTAAAGCTACAATTTTATGATTGCTAGAACTTTATAAAGCTACAATGATTTATGATACTTAGTTCCCAAAATTCCAGCTTTATTCTACAACATCAGGTTAAGGTCAGTTCCACTGGCCAGCATTTCATTATATATGTGGTTCCACGTATCCATGATCCTGAGCTTGTCTGGGAGCTCTGGGCTTGATCCTTGATCCTGAGCTTGTCTGGGAGTCTGGGAGCTTCAAGGGTGCAGTTAGCATCAGGATGCAGAAGCAGTGTAGTCCTGCTGTGGAACACCTAATGCAACACCTCTCCAACACCTAATGCAGATCAATTTCACGAGCTGAAATAAAAACAGTGTTCTTTTAGGACTTTTGCTTATAATAATTCAAATGCCCCATTTAAAGTTTAAATATTTGCCCCATTCTGTGTAAGAACAGACCAAAGCAAAATCTATTTAAGTTTTAGAGGCATATTTCAGTGGGGATTATAGGTGACTCACGTGAGGGTTTGAGTTGTTGTGCCCGGGAAAAGTAGCAAGGTGCTAACATCCCTTCAGCATCTCCAGGGGTCAACAAAACGCTGTTCTCTGACCAAAAGAACCGAATCCCATCTAAACATCAACCAGAAGAGGGAGTAGCTATAAGTGACACTAACAGAACTACCATTACACTTTATTGTATTGTTTTTCCCAAATGATTTATCAGTACCTGACATAGCTTTTTGGACATTAATGTACACAGCCAGGTCACAGTTCTGTCTCATACCTAAAATGATAAGAAGAATGAATGTAAATTGGGTTGTGTTTCAGCCAAAGGTCATTTCTGTATGTGTGTGTATATATGTATATTTATATTATACTAATAAAGATCCACTAATCTGTATGTCTATTCATCTCACCACTGATGACTCCGCCCTCTCCAGGTAGCCCAGGTGCCAGGTGGATGTGAGTTCTGTTCATTCGGCTGAGGCCCTGGCCACGTATAGAGGGCCAGTGTTTTATATATGTGCCATGCACAGCCTCTTTGGGACAGTCCGGATCATCAACTGCTATTTCTTTCATTTCCAGATCTGAAACCTACATTTCAAACTTAATGAACAGCCTTTTATAAAACTGATAGTTCTGGTCCTTGATTCAGATTGGTTTCGAATGTCACTCAACCGAAGTAAATTAAAATATACAACAGTTACTATAGTAAACTTAGACTCATCCGTGACATTCATGGATTACACATTAGTGCATTTCTGTACTTCACTGACCTCCACAGAGTGACCCTGATTGGCTCGTATCTGAAGACGTCCATTATCAGGGTGTGTCTGAAGTTTGAATCGCTGCTTGTCATTGGTGGCCACCACTCGCTCCACATCCTCCAATGAAAATGAGCGAAACTGCTGATGAGTAAGAAGATCCTCAACAAATACAAAGCCACCTGCGGACAAGAGAACAGGGTTGAATTAATAAACCAAATTCTGTTCCAAAGGCTTCATGATTAAAATCATGTTGTTAAATTTTTCATAGAAAAGCACAGCGTGTTTATATCACCTGAGTTCATTTGAAGACCCATCTTACTGGCTCCATGGCGTAACGCATAAGAAAGAGATTTGGACAGTCGCACATCTCTGCTCTAAAGGACACACAGAACATAACTCACATAAATGCAAATGAAAAAAAATGTATGATGGTAACTATTTAACATTGAATAGTAATACCATACTAATTTATTTACTATGGCTGATATTACTTATTGTTATAATGAAATTGGCATAAATTATGTCAAAAAATTAAACAAAACAATACAAATGTGTTTATACTGCAAAAATCCCATAGGAAACATCGTTTCATTAATAACAATAGTTTTGAAGTCTTAACTCAATATATTACGATGTTTTCTGTAAGATGACCGCGTGCATTTTATAAAACTAGTAATACAACTATACACGACGTACCTCTTCACCCCGGTTTCCTCGCCCGGCTCTTCTTCCTGTCTCTCGAGGTCGCGTGTCCATTTGTGTCACGTTGATCCACAGGAATACGGAACACAACCTGATTATAACTATAATTCTCACAAATGTCAACAGCAGTTTATGTACAATTACTAAAACTGTAAAATTAAACCAGCGGTAAATTTGATATGGTTCGTTTCGTTACTGAAATGTGCAAATCTTTCAGAACCACGTACAAGTAAACAGTGAGGCAGCCATGACTATATTTATGCAGCGGCCACCAGGGGTCAGTGAAAACGTTTTATCTGCGATATTTACCTGAGAAATATTATAATGTCTTGGGGTGATGATGGAACTGATGTATGCTTTTTAATAAGCATTGTGTTGAGACCCATGTGGATGAAATGAATTGTATGTATTAATAAACCAAAATGTCATCTAAACACGTACAAAGACTTACGAATTTATGACAACAAATGTATCATTAATAATCAATATAAGAACCACAAACAGCAATTCCCTTCCATAATAAATGTAGTTTTAGGTAAATAATGTTCCGCCCCTAAGCGTAGCTAAGCGTCGGATCTCATATATGTGCGGGGCGTCGCTTAGTACGTTTGACATCCATCTTTGTGCGGGGCATCTTGCAGACTGATGCTTCGTCCCCTGAATAAACAAAACACTGCGGGCTTACATGCATAGCTACCTGCCACAAAAACAAAGACCTGTTTTAACGTCAGTGCTTTTTGCTTAGATCGCGCGACAATATGAACTCTTATTTTAGCCGCTGTCACCTTATCATCGCCTGCTGTGTCCTGCTTGGTTTAGTTCTGGGTTTGAAAGATGGCCCGGATAGCCCGGCTATTGGAGCCCCAGGATCCCCAGTCCGTCTGTCCGAATCAGACCCGGGGGTTCTGAAAGCAATTAAATATGCCGAAGAGCGATACAATATGGGCTCCAACATGATGCACCTACGTCGTGTCAGTAAGATCTTATCAGCTAGCAAACAGGTAAAAACGACTAAAATGTACAATATTATACATACGTATGTCCAAAACATGACATAATTTACATACCATTCTTATATTAATAATATCATTTTGTGTACATTTAATTAGATGTTATACTAGTGTTATGTTACAAAATTTCTGTATTGAACATTAATTTAGTTACACAGTTTTTAACCGCAGTTTATGGTGTGATGTAAACAACCTCTGGCTTGTTTATTCAGAACAACGCTGCGCCCATTTTGCGCAGCGTATGTGATCGATTACTAATCTTTTTAGGTCGGTTTATATAAAAGGAAGCATTTTGGATTAATTTCTCAGATTTATAAATAGTATAACAATAAATTACTTTGTATCTACTCATATCTTGGGATATGAATAATATGTAGATCAATAGAATAAATCATAACCTATTTATTTAAAAAAATTGTAATTGTTTTAAAACTGTTTTGTATGCTGATGTATTACATAACGGAGCTCTTTTATTTCCCCATATGATTGATTTCACTTATTTTCTGCCCTTGTGTGTTGCACAGCTGGTGAAGGGTGTGAGGTACAGTATTATGGTGGAAATTGGAAGCACACAGTGCAAGAAATCTTCAGAACAGAGTGTTGTGGAGAACTGTCAGTTTTTCTCAGAACCTCAAAAACAAAAAGTGAGCATAACCAATAAACACCTTCAATCCTTAATCCATATTAATTTTGCCTAGTGCTTAAACATGGTTAATAAAACCCATCACATTTGTGTACAGGTTCACTGTGCTATTTAATATTTAGTTAAAGACTTACATGCATGTATTATTTGATCCCAGTATAAAACCAGAAAGACACAAACAAGTGATCA
>JBAJNP010008633.1:0-19820 GCA_036877545.1 Yasuhikotakia modesta
TTTTAACTATAAAAACAATTCGTATGATGTAAACTTTCATTTTCTTTAAGGGCAATTTAGCTTATTTTTATATTTATAACATTAAGCATTATATTATGCTGACCATATTAGTTGTTTATGTATATTTAAATAAAGCATAACAATAAAATGTGATTTGTGTGCTGTCAAGTTGGGTAATGTTATTAGTGAATGTTATTCTAAGGTTGTAATCGTATCTATTTAAAGAGGGATTAAACCTGTTTGATTTAATCACACCCAAACCTGTTTGTTATATCAGACACGCTTATTGTCACATTTATTCAACATTATTCTATCTATCTATCTATCTATCTATCTATCTATCTATCTATCTATCTATCTATCTATCTATTATTGAGTCACTGAAAATCAGAGAGTGTCTCACATTTGTAGAAATGGCCTCTGTGGGTTTTGTTTTGCTGACAGCTGATTGGTTAACATGTCGTTGGGGGTGTGGTTTTAAAAAAGTGGTGTTAGTGAGTTAACCAGCGGTTACTGTGTTTTATTTGTGTTCGCTGTGCAGATTCCGTGTCTCTGCGGCAGCGCTCCATGTCTGCTGTGCTCCTGCTGTCCGAGCGGAAACAACTCCACCGTCACGCGACTGATCTACGCCTTCTTCATGCTCTTGGGCGTGGGCATCGCCTGCATCATGCTCCTGCCAGGCATGGAGGGTCACCTGAAGAAAGTAAGTAACCCGTGATTGGTTAACTAACCCGTGTGAAGCGTGCTGGGTTGTGATTGGCTGCGGCCGGAGCGTTCTGGTCATTTCTGTGTCTTTTGTGCGTTGCTGTAGATTCCCGGCTTCTGTGAAGGTGGAATGGGTTCGTCCATCCCAGGGGTGGAGGGTCACGTCAACTGTGACGTGCTGGTGGGCTACAAGGCCGTGTACCGCGTGTGTTTTGGAATGGCAATGTTCTTCCTGCTGTTCTCCCTCATCATGGTCAAGGTCAAGAGCAGCCAGGACCCGCGGGCCACCGTGCATAACGGGTGGGTGTTTGCGGTCATGGGTTCGAGTCTAATGAAACACACTGAGAAAACGTATAGCTGGAATACACTGGAAATCGCTTTGGATTAAAGCGTTTTCTAAATGTAATGTATGTAGCTGTATTGGTTTAACAGAAGGTTTGAGAATTAAAGAGTGTATGAAGATTAAAACTATGAGAATATAAAGCTAGTTTTGAGGTGTGAGGTCAATCATCTCAGATGTTCATATCTTTTCCAGGTTTTGGTTCTTCAAGTTTCTAGCCGCCACTGCTATTACGATTGGAGCGTTCTTCATTCCTGAAGGCCCCTTTACTACTGGTAATAACAATTAGTGTTACTGTATCACCTAATCGATAACATTTCCCATATGAACTATTATCTATGTTTGTATTTTGGTGCTGTCAACATTGGAGTTATTTGTGGAGTTATTTAAAGATGTTCTGCGGGTTCTTCTGCAGTCTGGTTCTATGTGGGCATGTCTGGAGCGTTCTGCTTCATCCTCATCCAGCTGGTTCTGCTGATCGACTTCGCTCACTCCTGGAACGAGTCGTGGGTGGAGAAGATGGAGGAGGGAAACTCTCGCTGCTGGTATGCAGGTGTGTGGAAGAACAGCAGGTGTTTGTTTGTCCCCACAGTTTAGTCCCGTGTTTGGGAATGAGACTAATACAGTTTATCTCAGTAGTGACAGTGCTGTGGTTCCTTTCAGATGTTACAGTAACACGCTAGYTATTATTTTAGCGGTATWTAGTGTAAATACACGTTGACATCAGTTTGTCCCACCAATAACTTGAGTGTTTATAAAGCAGATTCTCACAGATGTATTTTTCTCCTCACAGCTCTCCTGTCAGCCACGGCCCTCAACTACGCCCTGTCCTTCACGTCTCTGGTTCTGTTTTATGTGTATTACACTCACTCTGATGGATGTACCGAGAACAAAGTCTTCATTAGCATCAACATGCTGCTGTGTGTCGGAGCTTCTGTCATGTCCATCCTGCCTCAAATCCAGGTCAGAAATTTACAGTCTTATCATTTCCAGCCAATCGTATTAATCAATGCATTTAAATGGGTAAACTAGCCCTTTAACTAGTTTAACTAGTTCTTTTCTTTTATCCAGGAGTCTCAGCCCAGGTCTGGTCTCCTGCAGTCCTCCATTGTGACTTTGTACACCATGTATCTGACTTGGTCTGCCATGACCAATGAGCCCGGTAAGAGTTATTAAACAGATTTATTAAACAAAACCTTTTAAGCTGTCGTGTCATTGGCACTGAGGTTGGCGCAATGCATTCTGGGATAGACTTCTCTCTGAAAGATACATGCAGTGTTTTGTAGCCTAAATTGTGACTCTGTGTTGCTGGAAAATGTCACCTACTTCAACAAAACCACTTTTTCCTCTAGACCGTAAATGCAACCCCAGTTTGCTTGGGATTATTGGGCTGAACAGCACCAGCCCTGCGGGTCAAGACCGTGTTGTCCAGTGGTGGGATGCTCAGGGTGTGGTGGGCCTCATTCTGTTTCTGATGTGTGTGCTGTACTCCAGGTAAGAGATGTCCAGATTCTCGCTGAAGTTCTGAACGCCACAGTCCGGTCTCCTGTTGAGTTTGTTGTTGTTGTTTTCCAGCATCCGTAACTCCAGCAATGCTCAGGTGAACAAACTGACCCTGACCAGCGACGAGTCGGCTCTGATCGAGGACGGACCCGCCCCAGAGAACTTTGAAGTGAGTGATGGCACCAACCGGGCTGTTGACAACGAGAAGGATGGAGTGACCTACAGCTACTCGTTCTTCCACTTCATGCTGTTCTTGGCCTCTTTGTACATCATGATGACTCTCACCAACTGGTACAGGTGAGTCTTCTCGTGTTTCTTTATTTAATATATAGGAATTCAATACATATAGTGTGTATGTTGTATTAAAGCATCATTATAACATCATCTGATAGCAGTCTGTTATCTGCTTTGACCTAAAACTGATCACAATAAACCTTTTCAAGTATTAAAATCATCCACTTATCTCTTTTGTGATATATTAATACATTGTTCAGCTTTAATGAGTGTCAAATGACTTTCAAATACTGGTTTTGATCTGATTTTGTTCGTTTTTACAGCCCTGACTCCAACTATGAGACCATGACAAGCAAGTGGCCCTCTGTTTGGGTCAAAATCACCTCCAGCTGGATCTGTATCTCACTGTACGTTTGGACCCTGGTGGCTCCACTGGTTCTGACCAACCGCGACTTCGACTGAGACGGCCAATGAAACAACAGCTTGCTGTCATTCTCATTCTCTTTGTGAATATGTATCCGCCTGTGTTAGATAGCAGAGCTCTAACTGTAAATACTGCGAGTGCTTCATTCATTCTGCTAACCTTACGTGTGTGTGTTTATTTAATCATGCATGTCGTATAGGTGTTGATTGGGTAACGAAAGGGCCGAAATGAACTTGTGTTTCCAACAATGTTAATATATTCCTAAAGAAAGGCAGTTGAAAACTGAAAGAGTTCTTTAAAATGATAAATCTGCTCTAACAGTGATTGTTTCTGTATGGTTTTAACTAATGTATCTTAAGTTATTTGTGTTTAATGTAGTGACAATACAGGTCATATATTGTTGCATCAGTATGTGAAAAACTAACAAGCAGTTTAGAATTAGATCATCATGCCTTTGAGTTCATAAGTAAGATTTTGACTGTAAACCTGCATGTGATGAAAACCTTTTCCATCTTACACAGTTGGTTTGTTGTTTTTTGAGCTTGTAGCCAATATATGTTTGTGTTGATCAATGTTTTGCACTGAATTTTATATTCTTAGCTCCCGATTTCTTGTTTTGATCTTTTTACTCAGTGTCTGAGGAATGCTAATGATACGTCTTGGAGATGCTAACGTACCAAGTTTTGTTTTAAGCTGTCAGTGTTATTTCTTGTTCCCTGACAAGTGACTTGTAATCATCTGACATCATATTAAAGGTTTAAACCCCACATGAGTTTCTCAGTCAAATATGAAAACACAGAACACTCAAGATTAAATTTTTTAATGCTATTGCCATACACAGTATAATGAGAGAAAGCTCACAACACAGTAATTACTGTATATTGCCCAAGATTATGGAACTAACCAAAGGCTAAACGCTTCAATGCTGTTGAAAAGAGCAGGAAAAGGACAGCAGGCACTTCTATACACATACACACAGAATAACTGCTCAATAATAAAAACAGGACGCAAAAGCTGCCATGTAAACCAGCAACATAACCGCAGCTTGAGTTGAAGAACACTAAGTAGGATGCTAACTAGTGAACGATTGTACAAGAACTTTCTGTGAAATGAAGGAATGTCGAAGTTGTGAACAGATAACAAAAAATTCTGACAAATAAATATACAGTCATTTTGATGAATATTTACAAAAGGTCCAGTTCCTGCGTTTGCAGGCCGATGTCGCTTTCAGATGTCAAGCTGGACCGGGTCGGCGCCGGACAGGTCAGAGTTCAGTTCACACAGGTAGAATAGCGTGGCCTCGTTCACCTCTGCCTCCGTGAGGGGCTCCAGTCGGATCAGTGAACTGCGGGGGGTTTCGTCCTCCAGGACCTTCTCCAGCAGGTCTGCAGGTTCCTCCGGGGTCTGGTCCAGTAAGGACTGGCTCAGGTTTTCAGCCGGTGGTTCTGCAGCTGGAGTCAGGGGGTTGCACCCATCCAGGAAGGCCAGCAGGGGGCAGGTGGTGTACTGAATCAGCTGCTTATCTGAAGGAAGAGCCCAACGCATCAATTCATGCAACACGGCAGCTTTTAAATGACTGAGTTTTGCAGATTGGCAGAGAAACATGCGACAGTCACCTGCGTTATCAGGATCCAACTTCACTTTTTTGTCTTTACCGATGTCGCCGTTAGTTTCCTGTAGACAGTAAAACAGAAAAGCTTAATTTCAAAACATCAACTTAAATAATGGCATAGAGAGAGAAAGAGAGACAAGCAAAGACAGAGGGAGAGAGATGACTGATATCCAAACACACCTCTTGAATGTCTGGATCAATGCTGAACTGTTTTCCATACAACATGGCCTGAAAATCCTCTAGACTGCAGTCGATACTGTCCAGATAATCCATCAGCTCAACTCTGCAGAGAGTCACGGTTCAAATACTTAACTCACACACACAAATACTCACACACACACACACACACACACACACACACTCAACAAACCCTTTACATTCAGAATTTAATCTTCACCATGATAAACAGATATCAGAACCGTTCACTCACTTGCCGAGAAGACTGATGTTCTGTGAAATCGCTCCGTTCTCACTGAGAATGGAGTCCATCAGCTTCACTGGATCCTCAGAGCCGAGAGCTGAGAGTTTGTTTAACTGCAGGGAGCTGCTGTTTGGCAAAAAGTCAGAGACGCTCTTGGTTCCTGTGTCTTGCGGAGGGGACGAATTTGTTAATTTGCTGTTGGAGCTGTTTGCTGTGCTGGCGCTGTTTGCAGTCGGACTGTTTTCATAACAGATTTCCACTATTTCAGAGTCCCTGAAACAAACAAACAATTTTATTTTTTGTAATAATAAAATAACAATAATAAAAGCAAAATAAGTAAGGCTCACCCTTGATCAATTGCCACACTGTCCATAATTTCTGGATCTTCGTCTGTGACATCACAGATGATGACATCATCAGAAAGGTCGGAGGTGTTCGTCATCGCGTTGAGTCCATTCACTGCGGGCTAACAGAAGATACGAGATGAAATCTCTGACAGAAACAACTTTGAGTGTCTATATGAATTATGAATATCATAATGATATTATAAATAAATCAGTCCCCCACCAACATGAATTAAACTGACGGTCACTCGCACAATTAAAGGTTCATGTCCGAGGGCAGGACAAGTTCACACAAAGTGAATCCTGCCTCAAATCTCATCAAGAGAGAAAAACGCAGAGTAATAAACAGCAATATTACTGTAACAAAAGCAGGTTTCAAGGACGGTGAGACAGTATGTTGTGTACAGATGCTGTAACACCCGCACTGTTCTGCACATACTTTGCTGTGGTCGATGGTTTCTTTGAAAATCTCATGGATGAATTTTGTCTTCTTTCCGTTACTGTTCAGGGCGAGGGGTCTGCAACCACGCACAAATTAAAAATGCTGAAAAACTTCAAATGAAAATTTGCAGAAGTTACTGATGCATGTTTTTTAGTCTCACCTTTTGCGTTTCAAATTTAGCATGCGGTTGTTCTGAACCAGCGTGAAGATAAACTGCACCAGCTAAAACACAAGCAGAAAGTGTGTTAAAGTCTGTGCATCAAACTACACGTTTATGCAGACGCAACCGCTCATCGCAAAACTGTTGCAAACGTACCTCCTTAATGACCTGCTGTTGTTGTGCGTGTTTCTGTCGAAGATCTGAAAGTTCCGTCCAAAGAGTTTCATTCTCTCTGAAGAACAGACAACAAAACAGGATTTTTCTTAGAAAACACAGGTTGTGTTTGACTGTGCTAGGCATTTAAGAATGCTAGGCTGTCTTAAATGGTTGCCAATGTTTGGTTTAAAATGCCGTGTTTTAGACAAGCTTAGAAAGGTTTTCTTTTAAACCTTTTCAGGGTTGCGAGTCTGGCATCCATATTTTCTTGCTGCTCATGAACGTTCTGCACGCTGGACAAAATTTTGGAAAGATCCTCTTGTCTTATTTTGCCCTCTTCAGGCCGTGCGTTCGACACCTACATCAAGAACAACATCAGTACATTTCCAATAGTTTTACAGCTTCATTATCATAATTATTTCCACACTTCTTGCCTTTCTCTTTATGTTCTCCAGCAGATCATCTTGTCCGTGTTTGAAATACGGATGCTGAAATTCGACCGGACCGTCCCGCTCCTGCTTCACTATACCGGTGTCAATGTGCATCACCTTACGAAAACCGTCTGTTCGCATAGAAACGGAACAAAAGAGAGAGAAACAGACATTGTTCACCTGTAATGTGAGATGAATGAGGCTGGAGGGACGTTTGAAGACAATGACTTACACATGTTGAGCTGTCGAACAAAACTGGCCATGTTATTGTGCTTGAAAAACTTTGGGAGAATCTCTTTAGCGAATCTTTGTTCATCCAGTACAAGGAAACTGTTTCCTTCCTGTAAAGACAAACAAACAGTCTTATTATTTAATACAGAAGTTTACACAAAAATAAATATGATCAATAAATTGTTTTATTACAAACCCAACTAATGTAAATAAAGACAAAATGTAATTACAAGCCACTGTAATAGGAGATCTGCTCTGCTTACAGACTGCAATAAATGCTAATTTAATTATGTGTGTATTATAGTTCATTTCTTTAAATGCTATCATTTCATAGCCACCTTTTAGTATATTATATACATGTAATACATTATTATTATTTTATAAATGTTTGATATCAATATATAGCAACACAGTACAAGCATAAATTACACACATGCCCGCTCAGCATAAAAAAACACTACAAGTCAAACATGTATTTGCATGTAAATATGTATAAAAAATAAAACGCATGTTTGTTTAAAACTACATCCTGACGTGAACAAACACATCACGACAAACAATGACTAACTCCTGCAGGTTTTATCACTTATTAGAGGTCTGACACACGCAAACCCACGTCAGTTATTAACCGAGATCACAAACAAGCGTGTCATTGTGAGCTAAGCTACCATGCTAACACCCAGCGGTGGCTTTTTCCCACCTGACTCCAGCAAATAAACTCGTTGGTGTCGGAATCCTCCACGAGGGTCCAGAGTTTGGTGAGGAAAGCGGGGACGCTGGAGCTGTGTTTCATTTCGCTGAGGTGAAAATGAAACGTTTTGAAGGATAAATGACGCCAGTCGCTTTTTCATGCGCTGCAAAACACGAGCCGCGTGAAAGTAACGCAACTGCGTAACTTCCTGTCGGATTCGGGGCCTCTGATTGGTCCGTGGCGAGGTTACGTAAGATTCCTCACGTGTAGGGTCGTCCGTGTGGGTGAGCGGCCAATGAAAACGCTTCGCAGAGGAGCGAGGGCTCTGATTGGCTAGTTTTTCCAACCCCAGAGATACGTAAATTATAATGATTAAAAACAACACAATTCATTTAGATCTAATAAAATGATGGCATTACATTCAGTTAAACACATATATATAATATATCTATTAATATTTATCTATTATATTTGTATGTTTATTGTGTCATGTTGGACATTCATATTGTTTAAATGAGAAACTTTCTGACTTGAAATGAGACTTAAAACTTTCTCTGATAGTTTGGCAGCCCCCCACAACTTCTCCCCTCCCACCCCGTTCCTGCCCTGTGACAAGACAGCTGCTCTATTCTAACACTAGAGGTCAGTGCAACACAGCATTGAAACCACTGAACTAACTTTCATCTAAAGGTTTGATAGGATTGACTAGATTGTTCTTCACACCATGTTTGTGGATGACGTTCAGATTGTGCAGATGTACGTCACAGGCGCGTGTTAAACGCAGCTGCATACAGCAGATGCAGCTGGTGACGTGAAACAAGGGGTTAAAGGTCAACAAATCTAATCACCTGCGTTTCTAAAGGAAACAATCCCCCTCAATGCCCTTGAGTTTGTTGTGAGGCCATGCAGCTGCTCACACTGCCCTCCAACTCTCACACACACAACCCCTGAACGTTGTCTAACGTTCTCTAAAAGTTCTCTAAAAGTTCTCTAAAAGTTCTCCCGAAGTTATTATAAACATTCCCGTAGCCATTTCCAACTTGTCCAATCATTTAAATCTAATCTAAAATGTTATTTGTGTTGCTAGCGGAATGTTTTTAAAACGTTACAGGATTAAACCGTTTGAATGTTTTTGTAGCTTGGGTACAACATTCCTAGCGTATTGAAACATTAGGGAAACGTTCTTGCAACCTAAGAATGTTCGCTGGGTACACATGTGCTAGTAATTTCAGTTTTAGCTGATGTTATAAATAACTGATTATTGTGCTTTTTAAATGCTTAGCACTTGATTTAATTTGTTAAGCCAGCTGCAAAACAAATTGCCTTCTGAGGGAAATAAAAGCTGTGTTCAATTAACAAACCTGATGTTGGACAAAAGGAACTGTTAGTGGCCCAACAGCACCTTAATGTTCAACTACATGTTTGACTTCTAACAGTGACTCAGTTTGACAAGCCCGGCTAATGGAAACAGACAGCAAAAGATTAGATCAAACCATCTTTCCAAATAGCCATAATTAGAACATTCTTTGATTCCTGGTAAGAGAGATTTTGAAGATGGCTAAAGTCGGCAAATAGCTTGACAGGTGATTAAAGACTCGCTTATCTTGCATCTCTCATTTTTCCCCAGTAATGAACAATGGCAAACAGATTTTATTGTTATGATTTTATCTAAAGTGTTTGCATTTGATAAAAAGCAGAACGGATGAAAGACAAATATTTGAATATGTGGATTAATGGAACAATTATAGATAATAACTGTTAAGGTGGATTAAAGGAAGCCTGCTGTGTTTACTCTGAAAAAACAACCAAAATAACTTATTAAGCAATATTATTAAAGCAAACAAAGAAACAGTACATATCTTGTGCCAACATTGCACTCCATGCACCATGATGCATATTTGCATAAATGCAAGGTGCAAAACAGTCTCATAATGTAAACAGCAAACAAACAAAAGCAGTTGTCGAAGCATCGCATTAAACAACCGAAACCGAGCGCTGCAACAGTCTCTGAAGTCTTCAGGTAGGTGCTGGTTATAAAGTAACGCGCACACTTTCTCTCTTTTTGTCTTTCATTTTCTTTTGTTTTTTTTTCCAGCAGAGTTGGACCAGAACACCTGGAAGGAACTGATATTTTCCATTGGATGCAGAACTTGGACCCCTGTTTTATAGTTGTTGTTCTCTCTCATTATTTGATTAATCCTGAAGTCTAAGAGAACTAAAATGAAACAGAGAAAAATATATTAGGGCTGACCTCAGCAGATTTATTTTTTACCTAATGAATAGATAAGTTTGGATTATGCCACAAACAGCTGCCAAGGCGGCCATTTTTATTGCCGTTCGAAACATCTTTGATTAAGTGAAAGTGAATGGCTTTGCCTCTTTGTATTAATTGGAGCAATATTCCCAAACTCCACCACACAAATTGAAATCAAATGATCTCATCATACAACCAGTTTGTGTTTCAGAGCCAAAGTTTTAAACTGCAACAATAAAACACACCTTACCAGTTGGATGTCAGATACACATAGTGAAACCTTTTTCCTTTTTTTACTCCGAGGAAGTTCTTTTTAAAGAGAACATAAAATCCATTTTTTCTTTCAGCTCGGTGAGACTTGGAAATGGTTATAGACGACATGCTAGCCAGAGGCAATAAAAGATATGTTTTCACATTTAACTTCAGCATCAAGAGTCTTTAAGTTTGAAAAGAGACGTCGCCACGTATGACCTCACAGAGTCTACAAATGAAAGGTTAAACTGGGTGAAGAAGAAATGTTTTGCTATTATACAAATAAGGGACGTTTAATGACTTGCTGGTGTTTTTATTATGATACACAGCACTGCTAAGTGTAGATGTGAAATAAACAAATACATGGATGGACAAAATACAATGATAGGTAAAATTGTTTACAATATATAATAATTTAAAACAATAAAGCTTGAATATATTTCTGACATCACAGCTGTTTCACGATTGGCCAGATTTCCTGATGACAACGATGACATTTATTTTGTTCATCCGGACACCTTCAATTCATGGCAGCAACAATTCTCTGTACTCCTAACAGCCTATTATTATTCATATAGCAGCAAACATTTTAACACATGCTAATGTAAACGCTGTGCGATCTGCCGTGACTGTCGTGGGTTTAGCACCCTACAGGACAATGTGACTTTGTCTGCAGGGCAATAAGTAATAAATATCTTTACATTGGAGGCTCTGTTGCATATCTGTGTAGCTGCTTGCAAAGATTAGTTACACCAGGACTGATGAGTTTGCTTGTATTCTTACTTTAGATGTAGCTACAAATAAACACTCAGAGGAAGTCATTTATCACTTTCAACGCACCCAAAACCCAAACACACGTTAAATTCACTGTGACATCTCCCGGCTCTTTGCCACCTCATTACTGGATTAGCTGCTATCAAAAGGGGATGTTCGCATCTGGCCTTTGTTACCACGTTTTGTGCAGGAGTTACATAACCTGAAGCCTAAACTTCAGGCCTTTGTTTGAAATCCCCAAGCTTTCACCATTTGTATGCCCGACAGTCCTGGTTTCCATTTTACTTTTCTTCAAACCTATTCCCCGATTCACCCCTGTGATAATGAAGCAATAAAACAATTTAGTCAGCATGGACCCTGTTTTCACTCCATCGGAGGTTTGCATCACAGCATGCCAAATGTCATAAAAGTGAACAGATAAATAACGCAGCCAGAGCCTCAGAAACAGCTGCCATGTGCGTTTATGTGCTGCGGCGTTAACATTTTTGCTGCTTTATAGCGCAGAAAAGCGCGACGTCATTAGGGCGACGGGCGATGGATCGGTGACGTCATCCAGGTGAGACGTGCGTCCTCGCAGGTAACGTGTGCGTGTCGATTGATTTACATGCAGATGGGGGTGGAAACGACCCCAAAGAGAGCGAGTTATAGGGCTTTACCTCGCCAGGTGTTTCTCATTGCGGTAACGCGGATCCTGCTTATTGAGAAAGTTAAACACAAACACTGTGGATTAGAGGGAGGTGCGCGATCCGCTTTAAGGCTCCCGTTGTGTCTCATACGCGTATTCAGCATTTGCCCGTAAAGTTGCAACCAGTGAAATATCTGTAACCGGGAGGCTTTGTGATTTGTAAGGGTCTGAACTCATGCTTTTATGAAAATGCATTTAACGGTGCGTGCAAAACTTTATTCGTTTATTTCATTAAATGCCATTTTAAACGAACTTGCGTGGCCTGCATGGTTTTCTTAAAAACATTATACAAAGTTGGTCTCCAAAGTTATTGATGCATTAATATGAGCATGTTGATGTGAGTTAAATGCCAGTAATGCACACCTTGCATATTAGTAAGTGAGGCTTTGATTGTTTTGTCAAGTAACCCATTTGATATAAGGGTTGTTGTTTGTACAAAGATAATGCGTTGGATTTATAATGATTATTTTTTTTAACTTTAATAGTTACATAATGTTCAGGCATCCTATCCTTGTTGCCTTGGTTTCTGTTGCCTTAGAGACCAAATGAATCGGCTCCACTGCATTGCATGAAATCCTGTTTTGCTAAAATGAAAATCCAACATCAGAAAGGAATTTAACCACCGGTGGCCGAAAATGGAAATAAACTGAACCGTTTCCTGTTAGATCTTCCCGTTGGAAACGTGACGGCATTTTTGGATAGCAAACAGAATTTCTATTCATGGAGTCTGATGCACTGTTGTAGAATGCGTACAATTCTCTAAACAGCTTAGCCATTCTCTGGAGTTTACCTTATATCCAGCATGAAGAACTACATGTGTTTCGAGCTTTTGAAGGTTTTATGCCTTTCGTTTAGGAATGAGATGTTAGCAGTCGCTTGCTCTGGGCAAGTCTGGGCCTCCACCCTCAGTCTGGATTTATTTTCTAAGCAAAGCTGTTTTTAATACAGGCTATTTGACATCCAACTTTATCCCCCGTGGTCCACGACTTGTTTTGGCGTATGATACGGGCTGTGACCATTTTAGTCTCGCAACAACTTGGGTGTCCTCTCAGTTTAAAAGAAATACAGCCACCGCTGAACATGAGGGTATAAACCAGCCAGATTTTAGCACCAGAAGTCTGAGGGTGTTAAAGGTGCTATAATAATAATTGTTGGAATACAGCAGATGAGATTCCAGTATTATTTGACAGATATCACAGAAATAGACGTGATGAAAAATCACACCTGTTTTGTTGAATAGCAACATGAAGTCAAAAAAGGCCAGTGTTTTAATAGCCAATCAGAAGCGTTCTCTGCCTGTCACTTGGGTTTGCTGACATGGGATTGGCTGACATGTCTTAGGAGGGCGGGGTTAGCAGAGTGGATTAAATGTCATGGGACAACATCCATCATCATTGTAAATGTTTTCAAAATGTTTTCCTGAGCTGATTAGTTTATGTTTTGTAGCATAATTTTGATGTATTTAAAATGAGCAATTTTTCTTCGGGTCGAATGTTTAGTTTGTGTAGTTTACAGAGTTTGTCATGGTTCTCAAAGGGTTTGTGTCCCTCATAAAGTCACAGGCGCTACAGATGTCACCAGGGTTTATCATATCTGCAGAAAGTGTCTCACAGTTTCTCAGTTGTATCGATTCTCAGCAGGTGAACCTGAGTGAATTAGATATGGATGTTTCTATAATAATGCTCTTTGTCGATATGATATCTGCTGGCTATTATCTGTGATGAAGTGTGACAAACAGATACAGCTGCAAACACTGTGACCGGTGTCTCTGTGGTCTCAGATACAGTGAAAGAAGACTTTTCACACCGTAGCCTTGAGTCCATCTTGTTTCTGTGCTAATGTGATAAATGACTGTTGCTGTTTAAACCTGTTTAGTTAGTTTGTTTCGAATCGTTTTGTAGGTAAAACGTTGCACTGAAATCAAAGAAGTGTTTTTGTTATGCATGTAATGTTATTTCCACCTTTGTCAATATTTAAAGGGGCAGTTCATCAAAGATGTTTACGCTGCTCTTTTCCATGCAGTGAAAAACAACAGTAACCAAAATGACAAAAACAACAGCATTAAACTACTAAAATAGTTGCTTGCTTATCATTTTGAGAGCTGTGGTTATAGTTCTCTCTCATTGTATGGAAAAAGCAGCATTAAAATTCTTCTAAATGTCTCGCCCGAAATAAAATCATACAGTTAAAGATTTTTCGTTTTTGCATGAACTAACCCTTGAAACATCCACCACTGATTTAAGGTCCAGCTCAAACCGAGCTGAAGTGGAGATTTTGAGTCAGTGGCTGTGATTCACTGCTGCTCTGATGACTTACTCTTGGCCCTTTAGGAAATTTTAAAACGCTTGACAATTATCTGGTATTTGTCAGGAGAACCTACTGATGTCAAACAATGCTTTTTTAAGAGAAGAGCAAATTAGCCCTAAATTCTGTTCTCGCTGCAGCCGCACACTTTCACAGATGACAGAGTGCAAAATATTTCACAGCATGTATGTGGTCTTAGGTACCGAGTGTTTATGGCCTGAATGCCACGGTTGTGTACTGGAACTAAAATCTTTACTGCTACTTATGATTATGTTATTAGTGTGGGGTATGATTTGTGTTAAATTACCGACTGAAACCTTGCTGGAGGAGGTTGTTAAAAATATCTCCTCAACACGACATACACGGCTCCAGTTTAACTCATTAGAATGATGAATTTAAAGGAGGCCTTACAGGTGATAAAAAATGAGTAGGTGATTTTTTTAGAAACATTTTTGTTATGCTGGTTGAAGTTGTTATTAGGAAAATCGCATCAAGAGTTATTACAAAGTGGTCTAAAATATTTATATATAAAGTTAGCTTGCTGTTGCTAGCCTCTCAGAAATAGTCTGTTATGCCTGTAATATTCCCAATAAACGGACGTTTGTGGGATGAAGGAAGTGTTAGGATATACACATTCCTGTCACATGAACGAAACCTGTTTAATTCACACTCAAATCTTTCATCCATTATAAGTAGGAAATGATATAATTTGTGATGAACTTTTGTAAGCAGTGGCTTTCATCAGTCTTCATGCATTTAAACTCTGTTGGTCGTATCAAATGCGTAACGTTTGCCAGATGGCACCAGACACCGGGTCTGTTCTCCAATTGTGATTTCACATAAATGGCTTTGATACTGTGAGATCTGAACACTTGTGTTAATAACAGTCTGCTTCTATGAACTTGTTGACACATTGAAATGTTAATATTGCTATTTTGTTATTTTGAAAGTTTTAGGAACATTCAGAACGTTTGATAGATGTTGTATTGAAGTTATTGCCTGGTTGGAGAACGTTATTTAAACATTTTTTAATTCTGTAACATGTTTACAATGTTTAACTAACAACTCAATAACATTTATGATATATAATCTTAACGTTGCAATAATATTACAGTGAGAACATTTAAAAATTTTGTAAGAACGTTTGGATGAAGTTAGCCAACGTTTTGAGAACGTTCCCTGTGTGCTCAAGCAGAACTGTCGCTGGGGTGTTGCCATGCAGTTGCTAAGGTGTTCTGAGTAGTCTGTAGCTTGTTGCTATGTGGTTACTAAGGGTGTGGGTGCTTTTAGCATGTTGTTGGGTTACTGGGGTGTCAACCTATGTATATTGTGGTCCCTGTATAGCTTAGTTTTATTAGAAATCCAGTGTAAATCAAATCTGTTTTATTCTCCGCCAACAGAAATAGTCATGCCGTGCTTTTGTCAGCTCAGAAACCATTTGCTGTGATGCGAACTGGCAATATCAGAGGACGCATGTTTGTGATATCAAAACAACATGTACTGTATTTGTTAAGGAAAATGGAGTAACATTCTGGTGTGTAACAACCATGTGATCCCAGTGGAATTTTAATGCCGTATCCGCAGTGTTCCTGTCACCACATTTAAGACGCTTCCAAAGAAACATGTGGTTATCTCTCCGAACGGGATTCTCAAAGAGGAACAGAAAACGTGTAAAAAGAGGAAGTGTCTGGATATGAAAACTACGAGTAATTGCATGTTTCTGGCAAAATGTACCAGCATGTGCCGGTTTAGTTTTGTGTGTGGTAGGAAAGTGGTTTGCTTGTTTTATACCCACCAGCAGATATGCACATGAGCTTTTTACTCGTGTGCACTTATCATATTGTAAACGCTGGCAAGGAGGCCTATATATTCGTGTGGCAAGACTGTGGGAAGAGCCGACACAAGCTAGCTTGAAATTTCTGTGTTGGGACGTGATAATGTTTCAGCGTTTAGACACTTTAACCAACCTGTGCCTCAGTGAGGCCAAAAGGTGTGAAACCTTTAAGATGCTTTAAGATGAACTTACAGCTGAGTTGTGTCTGTCTGTCTGTCTGTCTGGTGACAGTCACAGCTTTGATCAAACTTGTCTTAAGCTATTGATGTGAGACAGCTTCTCAGATTTTCTTCTCAGAACATTGGCTAACGTTCTCTTAAAGTTATCAACAGTATTCATGCAGTAATGTTAGTAAAATGTTTTGGTCCCATGAGGAGATCACAAAAACCAAAATGTTTCTTCAGGTGCAGTTTAGAGCTGTTTTATGCAGGACTTCGGTCATTGTCAGTTTTGTTGTGTCTTCACTGAGATGAATGTCAGTCTAGTGCTGATGTTTGTGTCTCCCTGATATGAGCTTTGAAAGGGGTTTTTATTAGTAGTCCAGCAGCACTATAATCACCAGGTCTCAGGGAAAACCACCGAGTTAAATAATCAACAGTAAACAGCCTGGGAATGTTAATTACGTACCGGCTGTATCCTTAGAGAACAAAACGTATTTAACTAGTCATTCCGAGCGTCGGAGGAACCCCACACATGCTTGTGTGGGATCACACTAAATTCCACGTTTTCATTGCGTCCCGATGACACGCTGACCCTGCGCCCTGTAGCGCCTCGTGAAAAGCGTGTAATTTTGTGTGCTGTCTGTTGTCTGTTTATGCAATTTAGACTTCTTCATGGTAATCACAGTATTTTCATTTAAATACAGCTACTGCTTTGCCAATATTTATCTCAGAGTGTCCACTCCCACTTACTGGATGAAGTTTTTTAACGTTTCTGTCTCTTCTGTTATAGACAGCGATGAGATTGGCTGGGGTCTCCTGCTTTTCAGATGTTTCTCCAGAGAAACAGTGTCTCAAACTGTGCTCCAATCTGCCCAGACCATCTTACCATTAGGCCACAGGGCAATCGTGACTTAATGTTTAGAAAGTCAGACTTGAAACCAAAGGTTGCAGGTTTGATTTTGAGTTGGAAGTCTTCGCACCAGAGGGTCCTGCAGTGATAGCTGCCCATCACTCCTAGTGTGTATGTGTGTGTGTGTGTGTGTGAATGCAATGTGTTTATAATTGATAGTTCAGGGTTTTTTTTACATAACTTTAGGGAAACATTTGAGACATCAAGCATGAAGCTGATTGCTAACTGAGACATAACCGAGAACTCAGTGAAGTTTCCTTCAGACGCTTCTGAGCCGCTGCTGTGTAACTTTGGGTTCTCACACGTCGCTTGAATTATCCACAATGCTGACAAAAGCAAAACAGCTAGTATATGGAACCAAAGAGAAAACAGCCTTTCAAATTAATGAAAACTAAAACAAGGCTGTTATAAGATTGCTTCGAATGTCACTCAGAGACAACGACATCTGGCTTTGGAGTGTTTAAAGATCTCGAACGATTTCAGTGGTTAAACCTCACGCTTTGATAGCCAGGGGGACAAATGGGGCCTAAAATAGCATGTAAGACTCATTCAAGGGTTGAACACACAGGTTGTGTTAATATTGCCCTGCTAAAAAACAGCAATGTGGCCATAATTCTATCATATCATCTGATCTCAAATTGAAATAAGCTGTTACTGGAAAGCTGGTTTATCCATTTTGTTCCCAAAAACTTGTTGTGAACGTTTTGATCGCATATGAGAGCAGTTATGCGAGATGCGTCTGAACTCGTCACCTGTTTTCCATTTATCGCAGATTATTTGGTGTCCTTTACAACAAACGCTCTTGATCCGTGAGTCAAAGGCTCAAAAGAATGCAAGAAACAAACCTGTTTTCTTTCCGTGTTCCACAGAACGTCATTATCAGGAAAAAACTGTGACGTTTCCAGTAGGTTTTATCTTTTATCAGTTTTATTGTGACAGGTGGCCGTGTGGTTCCACCGCTGCGGTTCTGTTTGGTTCGGCATAAGGGACGCATGTTTCAGCATCTGCCTTTCATGAGATCTGTGTGTGTCTGAATGTGAGTTTGTCATAGATAGAACAGTACAGTAACAGGGATGCTAACACTTCCCATCATGCAACAGCGAATATGGTGAGATTAGGGACACTTATAATGTATGTAATGTGTAAGGTGCTATAATGCGTCAGTCTATATGTACAGTTTATACAGTACAGCATATACAAGATGGTTTTTCGCTATGTTCACACGTATCTTATATAAACTTCTGCATGCTTTGAGACTGTTTACTTTAATAACAATCTACCCCTGGGTCACAAAACTGGCCAAAGTCAAAGAAACACAAATATATTTGTACCACCAGTATGAAAATGCCCCACTTTTTTACAATAATTGATTTCCTGAATCCCATAATGATTCTTTGCGGAGGTGGAATGTGAGGAAAACAATATCGTTGTGCGGAAAACCGTGGCAGGAAAACCCATCGATGGATGATCCATTCTCATATTCTTCCACGAAGTCGCGGCGTTCCGCTGAATTCTTTAAAGCGATAGATTTCTGTGGGTACCTGTTTTTTAATTTCCTGTCATGAGAATGCTGGGATGCCTTACAAATTCAATAAGAGCAAAATAAGCTCGCATGATAAACATCAAAGCTGCCACGTTCAAACTGAAAGAACTCATGATGAAACCAGAGGGCAGGTTTGCATGACTCTAAACCAACAAAAATAATGCATTTTTGTTGTAATGCATGTTTATAAGAAGTAAATGCATTATTGACTTGCACTTTTGGCTTGGTTTGCCTGGGCCACATGCCGTCATGGAAACTTCTTTTATATGCGTTTATATGCATTTGATTTTGTGATTTCTGTGCAAATGAATGAAGCACATGCTGCGAATACGACTGCGTCCTGGTCACAGTTGGGTTTTTATGTTCCAGATTCCCTCACTAAACCATTAATGATAGCAAAACAAAGCTAACGGTTGATCTGCGATTACTTTCTATCAAAACGTTGGAATGTTGATAGAACGTTGAATTGTATTACTCACTGGGTTTCCTGTTGAGGGGTTTTAACTGTTGTTGATGTGATATCATAAAGGTAAACAGACCAGTTGGAGGTTTTGAGGTTTTTCCCGCTGGATGCTCGATTTGTTGTTCTGGAATGTTCTGGCAGGCGTTCAGCTTCATTAGAGTGGCTTTTTGTCTCAGGTTACGTAATGCAGCGTCAGTAAATAACGTTTGGACATCTTTAGCACCTTGTGTTCCGCATGTTTAATTCATGAAAAGTTTCTTGCTGGTAGAAATTTTGCAAAGGACAAAGCTGTTGCTAAGCTCAGGCCTTCGAACGTGCAGAAATGCGCTGGAGTCTCTACACATGCAGCGGAGGGACATGGGCCCACTTGACTTTGTAACGCTATTTTGGCCTGTTGCTAGAATGCCATCATTACGTGTTCTGATGGCTAAAGCCTCTGTGGACCACAGATACAGAAGCAGGGGAAGCTGGATCCAAACTCGGTTCTGGTCCTCTCTTCAGTTGAAGTGGTCTGGGTTGGCACAGAGACACAAGCAATACTCACCCAAGCTTACTTAACCTCTCAGACTGACACGTGTGTTTGTGGCGCGGCACGTGACGTTCAGTGTTAGTGTGCTCAGGTAGCAGTTAGCATGTGGTTTTATCAGAATTAACAGTTTTAGGTTGTTAGAATGTTTCCCTAATGTTTCCATTGAGCAACAAAAACTTTTTATTAGTATTTTTATTATTATTATTTTGTAATAGGAATGTTTAAAAGTCCAACTTTTATTTTTAATTTATTGCTTGGTCATTGAAGCATTACTTAAACATTTAGGTAAATCTGTAATATTTTTATGAGATAATTGTAAGATGTTTGGGAGAATATTGTTGGTCTTATGTGTTTTTGTAGCATTAATAACTTCATCAAAAGCCAGTGAGACAGTCTTTTATTTCATATATTTGACCT